>MU684782.1:8005-22784 GCA_026770625.1 Nicotiana glauca
TCAAATCCAAGAAAGCTGCAGATCATATGGGAGATTTGAGAAAATTCTTCAACAGACTGAGGAGATACAACTTGAAACTGAATCCCGCCAAGTGTGCATTCGGGGTTCCCGCTGGAAAATTATTGGGTTTCATTGTGAGTCGCCGGGGAATAAATCTGGACTCGTCAAAGGTCAAAGCCATTCAAGAGTTGCCACCACACCAAAGAGCAAGAAGGACGTGATGAGTCTTCTGGGGAGACTCAACTATATCAGCCGATTCGTAGCCCAGTCCACTGTCATTTGTGAACCCATCTTCAAGATGCTAAAAAAGGATGTCGCCACTAAATGGACTGATGATTGTCAAAAGGTTTTCGACAGAATCAAGTAATACTTGTCAACGCCGCCAGTCTTTGTTCCACCCGAGCCAGGGAGACCACTATTGCTTTATCTTACAGTATTGGACGGGCATTTGGTTGTGTTTTGGGACAACATGACGAGATGGGGAAAAAGGAGCAAGCCATCTACTACCTCAGCAAGAAGTTTACCCCGTACGAGGCTCCGTATTCCTTATTAGAGCGCACTTGTTGTGCTCTAAACTGGGTAACTCAGAAATTGAGGCACTATTTCTATGCTTACACCACTTATCTCATATCCAGGATGGATCCATTGAAGTATATTTTTCAGAAGCCCATGCCTACCGGCAAGCTCGCCAAGTGGCAAATACTGTTAAGCGAATTTGACATCGTTTATGTTACCCAGAAGGCAGTCAAAGGGCAAGCTTTGGCAGATCACCTCGCCGAGAATCCTGTAGGAGGAGAATACGAACCTCTGAAGATGTACTTTCCTGATGAAAAGATAGCCTTCATAGGAGAAGACATTGCAGAATCCTATGACGGTTGGAGGATGTTTTTCGGCAATTTCAAAGGAGTTGGTATAAGAGCGGTCTTGGTATCAGAAACCGGTTAGTATTACCCAGTATCCGCCAAGCTCAGATTCTCTTGCACCAACAACATGGCCGAGTATGAAGCCTACATCCTAGGGCTCAAACTGGCAATTAACATGAACATTCAGGAACTATTAATGATCGGAGACTCGGACCTACTCATACATCAGGTTCGAGAAGAATGGGCAACCAAGAATTCCAAAATACTCCCCTATCTGCATCATGTATAGGAGTTGAGGAAATGATTCAGAAAGGCAAAATTCCAGCATGTTCCCAGAATACAAAATGAGTTCGCCGATGCCTTAGCCACTTTATCATCTATGATCCAGCATCCTGATACAAACTTTATTGACCCCATCCAGGTCAAGATTCACGACCAGCCAGCTTATTATGCTCACGTCGAGGAAGAAGCCGACGGGAAACCTTGGTTCCATGATATCAGAGAATACATGACAACAGGAGAGTACCCAGAGCTGGCCAATACTACTCAGAAACGAACACTTCGGAGATTGTCCAACAACTTCTTTCACAGTGGAGGGATCCTGTATAGGAGGATTCCTGTATAGGAGGACTCCTGATTTAGGATTATTAATATGTGTCGAGGCAAGAGAAGTAACCAGACTATTGGAGGAAGTGCATGCGGGAACCTACGGACCGCATATGAATGTTTTCGTGTTGGCGAAGAAGATACTCCGAGCAGGGTATTTTTAGATGACTATGGAAACAGACTGCATCCAGTATATCCGAAAATACCACCGTTATCAGATACATGCGGATATGATAAAAGTATCCCCAAACGAGCTTACTGCAACAAGCCTGCCATGGCCGTTCGCCGCTTGGGGAATGGATGTCATTGGACCAATTCAACTAGCCGCGTCAAATGGGCACAGGTTCATCCTAGTGGCAATTGATTACTTCACCAAATGGGTTGAGGCAACATCATACAAGGCAATCACCAAGAAGTTAGTAACAGATTTCGTCCGTGATCGTATGGTCTGCCGGTTCGGGATTCTGGAATCAATCATCACCGACAATGGTTCTAATCTCAACAGCGACCTGATGAAGGCAATGTGTGAAACATTCAATATTAAACACAAGACCTCTACGGCTTACAGACCTCAGATGAATGGAGCTGTAGAAGCAGCCAATAAGAACATCAAGAAGATACTAAGGAAGGTGATCGAAAAGCACAAGTAGTGGCATGAAAAGCTGTCGTTCGCCTTACTGAGTTATCGTACCACGGTCCGCACGTCAACTGGGGCCACTCCCTACATGCTGGTTTATGGTACAGAGGCACTCATCCCCGCCGAGGTAGAAATTCCCTCCCTGAGGGTCATACAAGAAGCAGAGTTAGATGATGCAGAATGGGTCAAAAGTCACTACGAGCAATTAGCCCTCATCGACAGAAAGAGAATGAATGCTGTTTGTCACAGTCAATTATATCAGAACAGAATGTCCAGAGCCTTCAACAAGAGAGTCAAGCCGAGGAAGTTCGCCCCAGGACAGTTGGTATTAAAGAAAATATTTCCCTACCAAGATGAAGCCAAAGGGAAATTCTCTCCCAATTGGCAGGGTCCGTACATGGTTCATCGGATTCTAACTGGAGGAGCCCTTATTCTCGCAGAAATGGACGGAGAAGTCTAGCCGAAGCCTATCAACTCAGACGCAGTGAAAAGACACTACATTTGATCATAGGCCTTTCTTTCATGATGTAATTTGAACTACGCCTAACCTGATTCCCGTTTAAGAGGGGATACGTAGGCAGCACTATGGGTTCGGTCACATCTTAATAAAAATTCCATCTTCCCCCCGCAATTGGAACTGGGTCAGAATTTTGAGGAGGACCCTCAAAATTCCGAAGTAAGTTTTTTAATCTTTTCATTAGCACCAACACTGTAAACTGGGGCAGAATTTTGAGGAGGGCCCTCAAAATTCTGGGATTTTTCCGCGTTCAGTTGTCCTGCATAGCCGTCAGCAGCGCCAACCCAGTAAACTAGGGAAGAATTTTGAGGAGGACCCTCAAAATTCCAGAGCAAGCAAGGTCGCCGCGTCTTGAACCACGTTGCAGTCGTTGGTTCATCCAAAATAAAATCATTATATATATATATATATATATATATATATATTGCATTATATTTACTAATTCATGCATAAGCATCATTTGCATCACCATCATTTAGCAACGCTACCCCGTGATACACGACGCCAAGAGCTAAGGGATACAAACTAACCTCCCCTCTACAAAACTCACAATTTTTTTAGATGCAGGAATTCAGGCCACGAATCAAAGTATATTTGCTCTTTTGAATCAAAACCCTCCAGAGGCTCACTATACGCACTCAACACTCCCCAGCAGTCCTCATATCGCAAACCGTCTACCAGCTAAGAAAACTCACTACCATTCATTCTTTTACATTCCATATTGCATAAGGCTACCTATTTGCCTTTCGAGACTAAGCTCTGTCTCCATCTGCATTTTGCATAAGGCTATTCTCTGCCTTTCGAGGTTAATCACTACCTCCACATTGCATAAGGCTACCTATCTGCCTTTCGGGACTAAGCTCTGTCCCCATCTGCATTTGCATAAGGCTATTCTCTGCCTTCCGAGGTTAAGCTCTACCTCCACATTGCATAAGGGTACCTATCTGCCTTCCGGGACTAAGCTCTGTCTCCATCTGCATTTGCATAAGGCTATTCTCTACCTTCCGAGGTTAAGCTCTACCTCCACATTGCATAAGGCTACTATCTACCTTTCGAGACTAAGCTCTGTCTCCATTTGCATCTTTGCATAAGGCTACTCTCTACCTTTCGAGGTTAAGCTCTACCTCCATATTGCATAAGGCTATTATCTGCATTCCGAGACTAAGCTCTGTCTCCATCTGCATCTTTGCATAAGGCTAATCTCTACCTTCCTAGGTTAAGCTCTACCTCCCCATTGCATAAGGCTATTATCTGCCTTCCGAGACTAAGTATTGTCTCCGCCCTGCATGGCTGAAATGTCGCCGTCTTATTTTTGACTGGCTAAAACATCGCCACCTGCATTTTAAATTCTCATTCGGCTAAAATATCGCCACCTGCTTTTAAATTCTCGCTCTGGCTGAAAGATCGCCACCCTTTGCATTCATCTGGCTAAAAGATCGCCACCCTTTGCATCCATTTGGCTGAAAGATTGCCACCTTCTCATGGGCTGAAAGATCGCCAACTCGTTCAAAGGCGTCATAGTTCGAAGGCACCATCTGCATGGCCCGAGAACATCATTTCATGGCCTGCGAACCCTTACTTTTATGCTCTTCATGGCCCAGGACATCATAGTCTGAGGACGTCATCCTAACCGTCTGAAGACAAACATTCATGGTCCAACGAGAACTTGCATCATGTTTAAATTACGCAATATATATACGCACATCGCCCATTTGCAGGTACTCCGGCTGGTTCACGACCATCTCAGCAGGAGCAATCCCGCTCCATTTCTCCGCAGCTTTTCCGATTCCAAGCACCCTATCAGGTCTAGCCATCGCGTCCGTCTTTTCGAATCTCCATCGGCATATTCCGTCAATGGTTCCTGAATTACATATGGCCTGATTCCTGTAAAACCAGGGATATGTAGGCAGCTCAGAAGCCAGAGCGCGGTCAAAATCCGTTCACAATCGCCGTCTCCGGTCAAAATTGGCTATCTTATCTTTACCCGACAACTCTTTCATCCACCTCGGATAAAGAGGGGCAGCTGTTGATACTCAATTTTTTCTTATGTATTTTTATGCTCAAAATACTTTCAAAACAGCATGTATATGCATATATAAGCATCACAAGCATCACCAAAGGTTTTGGTATTATTCCAAAATTTTAAAGATTTTTAAAACCATTTTATGGCCTATTTTGTACTATAAAATCCAATAATTATTCCCAAAACTCATCATTTTGGGTGAGTAATTTATTTTATTTTCACATCTACACAAAAAATATAATTTACATAATTTTTACATAATTTTACAAGTCCATTTGGTATTTTTAAACTAAAATTGCATGAAATTGCAATTTTAGACTATTTCTCGATTCAATGGCATTTTCAATCACAAAATCATTCCCAATAATTTTTAATTCATACTTACAAATTTTTTATTAAATCAGTATTTTTAATCTTAATTTTAAGCAACTTTTACTATTTTTATAAATTCAAAATGGGAAAAGTGGCTATTTCAATTGTAGCCCATTTTACTTTCAATTATAGCCTGATTTGCACCCCAATCCCCCCCTAATTAAATGACCCAATTCTATTTCCTACCCGACCCAGACCCAATCAAATAAACCCACCCGGTCGGACTTTTAATCTAGGCCGTTGATCACTTTGATCAACGGCCATGATCCTCCCTTTCCTTTCTAATTCACCAGCCCACCCCTAACGCTAATCATTTTAATCAGACAGCCGCCCTTGTATCCCCCTCGTCTCTCAAAATTCTCTCAACTACCCTCCGAAACCCTAGCCACTTCACCGGTCTCCGACCTTATTTCACCGAAAACCATGACATCTCAGGCCCTGGGTAGCCTGTACCTATCCCCACATACCTCTATGCTCTTTTGCTCGAGGTTTTAGAGTCTGACTTTGAAGACCCCTTTTCAGAATCTTTCCGATTCAAGTTCGATGGCCCTTTCCGGCTCATCTCCGGTGAGTACTAGCCCTGTGAGTCCATCTCCGACTCAGGACCAGCCCATTCCAGGCCTTTCTCATTTTCTCCCTCGAGGTTTTCTTTGTTTCTCTCTAAGATCTGCTCTAGATCCGTGCTATTTTCTAATATTTTAAAGTATTTTTCACATCTTTTCGATTTTTTGTTTTCAAAACTGTTCATCTTCTTAAAACTTAGGGTTTTCGTGATTTTTTATATTTGTTCTACTGCTATATCTCATATTTTTACTTTGCTAAGTGCTTTCACTATGGGTTTCTGTGTATTTTCTTTACTGTATTTTCCTAGGGTTTCTAAGGATTTCTTTTACTGTGTGTGCTTCCATGAACTGTATGTGTTCTTTGGGTTTTCCTGAGTTTATTTTGACTGATCTTCTATGATTCGTCTTTGCATGTAAGCTGTGGGGGAAAAACCCTAAATTTTGGGGGTTTTTCAACCATTTGTGCACGATTGTTTGATTCTTGTGCTGCTTCTTGACTGATTTCAAAACCCTAAATTCATCTCATGTTTCTTATTCTTGCTAAGCTTTGCAAGACCTCTTGATTTCTCGCATGTCTATGTTCTTCTATTTAACACATGACAACACTGTTCGTCTAATTCTAGCCTCGCATGTTTAAATTTATGCACTCTTTATAATCAGACCTTTTCCTCTCTAAACAACCCTTAAGTTTTGGATTGATTTCTATATGAGCTTATTTGATTCTTTCCTCGTCTAATTTGGACCAATTTTCTGGCTTAATTCAATATTAAGTTCGAATATTTAATTCCTTAATTTACTATGTGATTGATTGATTTTACCCTTACCTTATTTATCTAACCGTGTATTTTTAAAAGCTTCTCCTATGTATTTACCCTTTACTACACAATGTGTTCTTGATTTTTCTTTCCTTAAAAACAACTCTGCTCTTTCCTATTCAAATTCGAATTCCTTAATTAAAGGAGTTCCCTTCTTCTAATTGATTCTGATTGGTATTGAATTATATTCTGCCTTACTTACCACCTGTTTTCAAACTATAAATACCCTACTCTTTTTCTTTAGAAGAAGGAGAACAATTGAGTTCAAAACACACACACACTCAAAGCCCTCTCTTCTTATTTGTGCTATTATTCTGACTAGCCGGCTGAAAGCCAAGGCTAGACTTTGGAATCTCTTTTGCTTCCCTCAAGTGTTTGCTGAAGGGTTTCTGGCTGTTTTACTACTCTATTTATTCTGTTTTTTGGAACTTGCAACTGGTAGGTTTCTATAATTTAAATACTGTTTCCCAAAACTATGTGTTTACTTCTCCCTTTTACATAACCTCTCACAACATGTTTTCTTGCATTGTGTGACTATTTATTAGTCTGTTAAGCCTTCCTTCATGCTTCTACATCTTTAAAGCGCTATTATGCTCTTCTTATGCGAATGCTTTCATGTGATCCCATTCCCTTTAACCCCCTTTTATGTATGAGTATTGGTTCTAGGCTGAGGTTAGCACCCTATTGCTATCCTTGACCTGGGACCAGGTTCTCTTGAAACTTTACTCAAATCAGTCCCATTCCCTTAACCCCCTTTATGTGTTGAGCCTTGACTAGGGTCTGATGGTGCCCTAATCACCACCCAGACCCCTATCTGACTTCTAAAAGTCTGCTCTTTATTTGCTTGATTTAAGTAAAGGGTCAGGGGTGTGCCAGTCTTACCCATGGCTGGGTATGACCATCTTTTGCTTTGGATTCCTCTTATCCTCTCACTTTACACTCATTCTTAGTTCTTTAAGTTCTTCCCCCCTATGGTAAGCCATGCTTAGGGACCCTAGAGTTTCCTCTGAACTTGGATGCTAAGGGCTGGTAATTCCACACATTGCACTGCTCTGTTAACACATTAAATCTTTAGGGTGTAAGCATTGCCTGGGCTTCCTGAAAGCCCTTGGAACTTTGAAACACTCCAAGAGAAGGCCTTGGAATCTGGAATCCGGATCTGGTGAAACACATGTTATTGGGTATTAAGATTCAATTAGGCTTCTCGGATCTAGCTGTAGGCTGTAATGTATTTTGTTTACTTTCTTTTGGTTCTGTAACGATCTTGTAAAAGAATTTGGGGAATATTAATGAACGAGTGTGGGAGGGGTTTATATTACTTGCATAAGTCAGTGGGTAGAAATCATGCCTATAGGACTTTAATATTGCAAATCATCTAGAAATCATGTCTATAGGACTTTAATATTGCAAATCATCTAGAAATCATGCCTATAGGACTTTAATATTGCAAATCATTTAGAAACCACGCCTATAAGACTTTAATATTGCAAATTTTTTAGAAACCATGCCTATAGGACTGTAATATTGCAAATCATTTAGAAACCATGCCTATTGGACTTTAATATGGCATATCATTTAGAAATCATATCTATAGGACTTTGCATTGTAAGCACGATAGAGATCATGCCTATAGGAGACACATAAACGCTAGGCAAACTGTAGGGCAATCGAATATTCATCCCCTCGTCAGTTCAATGACAGTAACGAGTCTTAAAAAATCAAGATATAGATATCATGGCTATAAGAGTTCAAACTCGCCTAATATGAGTGAGAATTTGTCAGTTAGAACGCTTTGTCCAAACCTATTTGCTTTGGAAACCTGTCCAAGTTCGTCTCTTTCAACATTTCTATAGATCTGTGGTGTCCTTAAAATCCCAAACTTACATCTCTACTCTGAAACCAACCCTTTAGTTTTCTATCTACATTCTTACTTCAATGCTTTTCGAAAAATGCCTCTTTACAACTTTACTATACTTTTACTTAAATAATTCGGCTAATTTTCAAAGTCATTTTTGAACTTTTGTAACTTTCAACTTTCTGTTTTAACTCTTCTGCATTAGGCTTTTGTTTGAAATCAGTGTTTTTCTGAATAACTTGTTTAAAATACCTTAAGTTCTGACAACTGGATCCGGGTTTCCTAATGTGGACTTGTTATCCAACTCTATGTGTTAAACTAATCTATCCACCGTTAATTTTAAAGACCAAATCAGTACTTGCGAGTCATGCTAAACTAATTTCTGTTGTGATTTACAGGGTTTGTATGAGCCTTTGAGTGTTTGATTTGTACCCCACTTATTTTCTATTTGTTTTGATTGACGCCTTAGTATTTTGTCCTTTTAAACTCCATATATGCCTCCATCCCCTTCTCCCCTTTAGGAATAGGAGTCCAAATACCCCGAGACCGCTAGGTTGGGACGAGTACTAGCATGCAATAAGTAAATGAGACTAATCGCGCTTAATTACCTTAACGGGGTGGGAAGGGTAGAATATGGAGATGATGACGGTGCATTAATATCTCGTGTGAGAATGATTGCTGGGTATTGCACCAAATGATCGATATTATAGTTAAACCTAGGACCCTCTTTCTTTACTTTTCCTTTATTTAAATATTTTCTTCAAACTAAAACTTTCTTTTACTTGTGCCATTCTTCTTTCAAAAATTGTCAACTTTCTTGTATTTCTTATGTGCAAACTTTGCTCGTCTACTTCTACTCTTCTTAAAGTCACAACTAAGCAAGGCCGGGTACCACACTAGTGGATCTTGAGAGGTGCCGAACACCTTCCCCTCGAGATAATCTCAAGCCCTTACCTGAGCTCTGGTTTTCTTTCAAAATCTTCTTCTCTTCTTTTAAAGTGTTCTAATGCACTATAATCATTAGGTGGCGACTCTCCAAAATCCATAACCCAATTCCCCAAAAAGGGAATAGAAGAGTCNGAGATAGGAGATTTAAAGCTCATACTGTAACTGCAATGTTTACATGATTTTTGTCAATGGTTTCAATCAATAGATTTCAGGCATATTCCAAGGATTCATAATGAAGTTGCCGACGCTTTGGCTACTTTGGCGTCAATGCTGCATCATCCAGATAAGGCTTATGTGGACCCTTTGCAGATCCAGGTCCGAGATCAGCATGCCTATTGTAACATGGCAGAAGAAGAACTTGATGGTGAGCCGTGGTTCCATGATATCAAAGAATACCTTAGGATGGGAGTATATCCAGTTCAGGACACATGGGATCAAAAGAGAGTGATTCGATGCTTGGCAAGTGGTTTTTTCTTCAGTGGAGGAGTATTGTACAAAAGAACTCCAAATATTGGTTTATTAAGATGGATAGATGCTAAATAGGCTACAGTTATCATGATCGAGCTACATGCGGGAGTTTGCAGACCGCATATGGGTGGATATATATTGGCAAAGAAGATTCTCCGAGTGGGTTATTATTGGCTTACTATGGAACGGGATTGCATCAGTTTCGTGCGCAAGTGCCATCAATGTCAGGTACATGGAGATTTGATTCATTGTCCACCATCTGAATTGCATACAATATCAGCACCATGGCCCTTCGTTGCTTGGGGAATGGATGTCACTGGGCCAATCGAGCCAGCAGCGTTAAATGAGCACATGTTTATTCTGGTAGCCATTGATTACTTCACTAAGTGGGTTGAGACGAAAACTTTCAAATCTGTGACCAAGAAAGCAGTGGTCGATTTTGTGCATTCGAATATCATCTGTCGATTCGGGATCCCAAAAGTAATCATCACGGTCAATGGTGCCAACCTCAACAGTTATCAGATGATGGAGACATGTCAGCATTTTAAGATTACGCACTGCAATTCCACCCCATATCGCCCTAAGGTGAATGGAGCAGTCGAAGCAGCTAATACGAACATCAAGAAAATACTTCGGAAAATGGTTGAAGGGTCCAGGCAATGGCATGAGAAGTTACCTTTTGCATTGTTAGGTTACCACACTACTGTCCGCACTTCAATAGGGGCGACTCCTTATTCACTGGTGTACGGTACTGAGGCAGTAATACCCGCAGAAATTGAAATCCCATCCTTCGGATTATCGCCAAGGCGGAAATTGATGATGTTGAATGGGTCAAAGCCCGCTTGGAGAAACTAAGTTTGATTGATGAAAAGAGATTGGCAATAGTGTGCCATGGACTGTTGTACCAATAGAGAATGGCGAGGGCATACAACAAGAAGGTGCGTCCGCGGAAGTTTGAAATAGAGCAGTTGGTGTTGAGGCGCATCTTGCCTCATCAGGCCGAAGCAAAAGGAAAGTTCGCCCCAAACTGGCAGGGGCCATTTGTTGTAACCCGAGTGTTGTCCAACGGTGCATTACATTTGACAGATGTGGAAGGGAAATGTGTAGAAATGGCTATCAACTCTGATGCAGTCAAATGATACTATGTATGATTCCTCTTTCTAATTTGTACTTAATTGTATTTGGCATATTTTGGAAATTGAAATGACGAAGGTATTTTTTTCTGCTATCCAAACACTTTATCCTTTGTTACCCCTTTGAGCCTCAAATATTTTCTTGCATACCCCTCTTTCGGAATCAATAATAAAACTCGTATGCCTGAGCGAGGAAAGTAAGTGAAGAAACAAGAGAAAAATAGTGAAATAGAAAAAGAAGAAAAGAGAAAAGAAAAGAAAAGAAAAGAAAAAAAAAAGAGAAGAGAAAATAAAAAAAAAAGAAAAAGAAAAAGAGAAGGAAAAGAAAAGAAAATGAAAAGAAAGAAAAGGAAAAGTGGGAGAAAGAAATGATCGCAACAACGAAGTAATTTTATGCCCTGAACTACGTTTGACTTGATCCCGAAAGGGTATGTAGGCAGCCTCTCTCTAAGGTTCATTCACACTGAAATAAAAGTTCAAAATTCCCCAAGGAAGAAACTGGGGTAGAAGTTGGTAGAAGTTGTGGTTGTGCAAGAGATTTGATTCCGAAAGTTATTGTTTTGAACCCACGTCGAATTGTTTTTGAGCCTTTGATATCCTTTCTTTCTAACCCCGTCCAAAAGCCAGCACTACGGTCCAAAGAAAGACCTTCTAATTAGTCTTCAGGGAATGCCAAGTCGAGCAAGAAGAGGTGATTTATGTTAGGGACAACACTCTGGTCCAAGCAGAATAATGATGAAAATGAGAGAGTCTTATTGGTGAAAACCCTCACGGGCACCATAAGGTGAAGTGAGTTGAGAGAAATTAAAAATGAGAGAGTCTTATTGGTGAAAACCCTTGCGGGCGCCTTAAGGCAAAACTGAGTCCTTAGATGGACAAATGAGATAGGTCTATGGGTGAAAGCCGCTCAGGACACTGCAGGATGAACAAGGTTAGGGTCGGTTTAAGGGAAATCATGTTATGGAATTCTGGGGCAACAAAGCGTGGCAATTGAAGGTTGATTGGTTGGACAGATTGGGCCGATTAGTCCAAAATGCATGGCATGATCAATGGTATCAGCTGTTCCACTCAGATAAGTATCCTTTCTTTTCCTTCCTTTTTATAAATCGTCCGGTTTTGAATTCTCTTTATCCTTAACTCTCAAGGTTATTGCATTTCATTCTTTTTGAGGTTTGCTCTTCAAGATGTTTCAATGTCGGTCTTGTTCGAAACAAAGAAGAACGGATGTCAAGGCTCACTACCAATTTCCCAATTGCAAAGCACAGTAGGGCCAGAACGTACCAAAGATAACATGAATGCAAAGTAAGATACAAAGGGTCATCGGAAATTTCGTCGGTGGATTGACCAGGTAGTCTTATGGGGGATGCAAAGTTTAAGATAAAAGGGGTCAGAGACGTAGAAGCAACAGTCTAGGTATGAAACACTCAGGTCATCGAAGGTCGTGGTAGTTTGAAAGTCAGTCAGAAAGGCAAGCGGTTCGGGGCCAGTTCAAGAAGCAAGGCAAGGCAAAACACAGCAATGGAGACGTCTTCAGCAAGAATGCCATCTACTAACCCCCATTTTTAAACTAACAATATTTTTCTTTGATTGAAACAGGGGCAGAAAGTTTTCTTTGGTTTCGGAGAAACCCTCCTTAGGGATAAAGCAAGCACCAAAACAGGTTTGACCATAAAATCTCAGGACCCTCCTGGAAAATAGGACAGTTTAAATTTCAAAACAATCATGAGTAGCATAATTTAGCATAAATGTACCCTAAAGGAATATAAGTTGGTTTCAAAGTTTGCATGTTTAAGATAGGATTCAATTAGAAGTTTTCAGGACCCTCCTAGATAATGGGACGTAGTTTAAGGTCTGCTTAGATAACAAGATATAGTGGAAGTCATACCTTTAAAAGATATAGCCTAGATGTAAAATTGTTGTTTTGTTAAGAGTTGTCAGGACCTACCTGGATAATAGGACCTAGCTTTCACATTCTTAGTAACATTTGGCAATATGATTCAGTTTAACACTCACATATGTGCCCAACTACCAAACTGGGGCAGAAAAGTTTCTTTGTTTTGTCTATCTTTGTTGAAATCAGGCGCCCACCTGGAGAACAAGGGAATACATTTCAAGTTTCAGCAATCAGGCGCCCACCTGAAGAACAAGGGAATACATTTCAAGTTCAGCAATCAGGCGCCCACCTGGAGAATAAGGGAAGTACCATTCAAGTTTTAGCTTTCAAACTTTTAGTAATATTTGGTAACATGATGCGCCCAGCCACCAAACTGGGGCTGAAAACTTCTTTGTTTGTCTATTTTGTTGCAATCAGTAGCCCGCCTGAAAAACAGAGGCATTTATTTCAAGTTTTAGCAATCAGGAGCCTGCATGGAGAACAGAGGCATTTATTTCAAGTTTTAGCAATCAGGAGCCTGCATGGAGAACAGAGGCATTTATTTCAAGTTTTAGCAATCAGGAGCCCGCCTGGAGAACATAGGCATTTATTTCAAGTTTTAGCAATCAGGAGCCCGCCTGGAGAACAGAGGCATTTATTTCAAGTTTTAGCAATCAGGAGATGGCCTGGAGAACAGAGGCATTTGTTTCAAGTTTTCGAAATCAGGAGCGCGGCTGGAGAACAGAGGCATTTATTTCAAGTTTTAGCAATCAGGAGCCCGGCTGAAGAATAGAGGCATTTATTTTAAATTTTAGTAATCAGGAGCCCGCCTGGAGAACAGAGGCATTTATTTCAAGTTTTAGCAATTAGGAGCCCGCCGGGAGAACAAAGACATTTATTTCAAGTTTTAGCAATCAGGAGCCCACCCGGAGAACAGAGGCATTTATTTCAAGTTTTAGCAATCAGGAGCCCGCCCGGAGAACAGAGGCATTTATTTTAAGTTTTAGCAATCATGAGCCCGCCTGGAGAAGAGATGCATTTATTTCAAGTTTTAGCAATCAGGAGCCCGCCTGGAGAACAGAGGCATTTATTTCATGTTTTAGCAACAGGAGCCCGCCTGGAGATTAGAGGCGTTTATTTCAAGTTTTAGCAATCAGGAGCCTGCCTGGAGAACAGAGGCATTTATTTCAAGTTTTAGCAATCAGGAGCCTGCCTGGAGAACAGAGGCATTTATTTCAAGTTTTAGCAATCAGGAGCCCGCATGGAGAATAGAGGCATTTATTTTAAGTTTTAGCAATTAGGAGCATGCCTGGAGAATAGAGGCATTTATTTCAAATTTTAGCAATCAGGAGCCCGCCTGGAGAACAGAGGCATCTATTTCAAGATTCAGCAGTCAGGAGCCCGCCTGGAGAATAGGGGCATACATCTCAAGTCTTAGTGGTCAAGCGTCACTCGAAGAAACGGCAAAAGAACTCATATCACAATTCAAGGCAACAACAAAAGAATTCCATCGGGAGAATACAAGTTCACAAGGCAACCAGAACTACAAGAGCATGTTTGAAGACATAGATAGGAATCTTGTAACTCCTAGTTGATAGGCATAGCTAGCTTAGCTTTGATTATCCTTTTGGTGTAATAAGGAGGTCATCAAGCAGTAGCAGCAACAACAACAGTGAAATCACAGCTCCTGGTAGTCCTAGCTACCAAACCTTCCCGAATTACACTAACCTGATTCCTTTTTAGCCAAGGATATGTAGGAAATCTCAAAAGTAAGGTGCGGTCAAACTTTTCAAAAATGCTTCACACGGAGTTTCAAATGGGCAAAAATTGCTCGTATTTTCTCACTTATCTTTGCACGAAAACTCTTCGTGTCTCAGAGCAAAGAGGGGCAGCTGTGAGCACGTGATTTTTGCCCTATATGAATTACTCCTATAGTTTCAAAATAAAATAATTTCTTTCTATTATTTGCAACTTCGTGGATTTTCATGGCATATTTTTGTATGTGCATTTTAATTATTGAAAAATACAAATATATATATATATATATATATATATATATATATATATATATATATATATATATATATATATATATATATATATATA
>MU684782.1:22968-33992 GCA_026770625.1 Nicotiana glauca
TTGCATTTTAAGAGTTACTTAGTAATCAATTGTTTATAAAATAGAAAAATCACAAATATAGTGTAGTTTGCACTTTTAATTTTAGTTTTGATTTTTGAGTAGTTTTTGTGTTAATTTGTTTTAATTAATTGTGCTAATTGTCATTTTTGAGTTTAACTAGTTTTTCCTTTTCTAGTTTTAGGAATTAATTTAAATTTATGATTAAAGAAATTAAAAAGAAAGTTGAAAAGAGAAAAAAAAGGAAAATAAATAAAACAAGAGAAAAGAATTTGGGCTTCTTTCACATTAGACTGCGCCATCATTGTATAATTGCATCAGGCCCAAACGCCTATAGCTTTGACCCAGCTCAAGCCCTGTCCTAACCCGTTCTGTCGCCCTAGCCCAAACGACGTCGTTTCAGGTAAACAAATCCTGGTCGTCGAGGTTTTCAGATCTAACGGCTACGAAGTAAGGTCCTCGTGATATAAGAGTTTCCGAAGGGCACCCCCACTCCCCTTCGTCTCTCATCGACCTCACACCTCACAAACCCTAGAGCCACCGCCCTGATACACTCCATCAAGCCCGCCGACGGCGAAGACTCAAACCACCCCAATCGTTACAAAATTCATACCACCAGCTGATCTCGACCTCCCCCCCCCGGTCATGAATCCACCACTATATTCCATCATACAAGCCTGGATATCCTCGAATTTAAATTTAAAACTATGAACCCTAGCGCTGCCACAAATTCTCCGGTGGCGGCGCCATCACCAAATCATCCCAAAATACACCTTGTGGTTGCTTTGTCCCCCCACCCCTCCCCCATCCAACATTTACCATCAAACCCTCTCAAAGGCCTCCAAATGAGGTCGAATTTCAAACCTAGGGTTTCTGAAGCTAAAGCCTGAATGAATTTTTGGAGTTTTCTATTTCGAGTATGGTTTGAGTCTCTCTCAGGTCGTGGAAATTAGGTAAGATTTTGTTTATCTTGTTTACTCATGTTTAATTGATTCACTTTTCCCCTCATCCTCCTTTTCTTTTCTTTTCAAAGTCTCAAATTAACATCATGTTTGTCTTGAATAAATCAATTGCATAGATTTCAGTCTTCATGTGTTTGTCTCAAGTCAATTAGTTTAGGTGTAGAACTATTTCAATTATGATTTAAGTCTGAGTATCTGATTGAGTTTCCATTTGCATGTTAGTGTAAATAATAATAGAAATACTGTATGCATGATGTTGTGTTCAGTTTTTGGTATTTTATCGAAGAATTCTATTATTTTAATCCGAATAAATGTTCTTTTACTTTGTTGGTTCTGTTTGTCAATCTTTAGGGATTCGTAGGGGGTCAGTTGTAAGTCCAAAAAACTATAGAGGTCTTAAGGACAAGGTCAAGGACAATAATATCTGATTGGAAAAAGGGTAATTTAGGAATTTCTTATTAAGAAAGAATCAATTCTGTTAGGAGGGGAACCTCTAGAATATAGAAGAAATGTGAGTTTGTTGGGGATAGAATTTTCAGATTCCTTTGAGGGTTAAAAGGGTAAAAGTAATTGGGTAAGAGAGGGACAAAATGGGAAATGCTTGTTTTGGGATGGGGTTTCCTATATAAAGACCCTTTCTTCAGTTTATCAGGGGGACATTCTGAACGGAGAAAAAATCAGATTTGAAGAGTATTAAAAAGAGCTGAGAGCACACCACAGTTAGAAAAAAGAAATACAAAGAAAAACACATCAATTTTACAGTTTCATTGGTTTTGCATCCTAGTTTGATTTCTGTTAATTCCTGGGTTTATTTGCGAGTCATTTGGGGTTTCAAGATGGTCTAGTTTGGATTTTGGTTTTGGGTTTGAGTTGAGTTTGATATTTGGAGATAAATTTCAACATTGAATCTGGGTTGATTGATCTTGAGTTGATGTTATATTGATTGTCTTGCTGTTGATTGCTGTTGTTCCTCACTGCTATTGTCCTCATTCCTTCTATTGTTTTGTTCTCCAGGTATCTCTATAGCCTTTGGACATTTGCAGAATTTTGGATATGTAACCTGAGTGAAATTCAATGGAATGCAAGCTTATTTGATTTAGTTTTTTTCTAACCTTTTACTGTTTCATGTTATGTAGTAGATTTGTAATAATAGGTGTCTCATAAGCTTTTAAATGCTTAGGAATCCTTGTTTAAGATCAGTATTGATTTAAAAATTTTATTTTCATATAACAAACATGGTTAACAAGCATGAGTATTTGTTTAGTTGAGCTTAAGAATGCTAGTATGCAAAGGGATTGGTCTATCAGTTATCCGGGCATGTGCTTTGAGCCCAGTAGCTTATTTGTTCGGTTTACATTGTTCTTTTTTTTCATAAAGGGGTTTGATTGATGCATGCTAAAATGAAAATGGAATTGTAGTTAGTCAGTTCGTGTTAATCAATTAAGGATTAGAAGTAAATTTTTTAGTTCAATCTCGTTTTTCTTATATCATGTTTAAATTGATTTGTGGCTAAACGGATTGGATATATATATAAACACTGATTCTAGAATTAGGGGCCAAGTGTTGGTCCACTTGATAATAGACCCAGCTAGTTGATTATGCTTGGGGTGTGTCCTTAGGTGACTAATTCCCTTTTAAACATTGGGCTCACCAGTTGAGCCCAACTCTAAAAGCATATATATCTAGGGTAGAGTTTGATATATGGTAATGCTGATTTCTTTCACATCGCTTCAGGGGTTGCTTCGTGTTTGCGTGTTAGTTTAGGTTTAAAAGTTGAAATTTTAGCACGGTTGTTTCAATTCGAGTTTGGGAAATCTGCAGATTTTTCTAGTTCAAGGTGTTCATACGTTCCTAGTTTGAGAATTTTACTCCAGTGGTTGTTTAATTTCAATCATCAAGGTCTCCCCCTCTCACAACCTGGGAAGGATTTGCTTGATTTGGGCCTGCCTTGAGCCCAATTTCGATTCCGGCTCAGCTTGTTAAGGCATGTCTGTTTTTAGCTTTTGAGAGCCTTTATCTCACACTAGCTTCTCATGCGGACTGGATCCTTTCGGGCCCAGGATTGAAATAGTAGCTGGTCCGTTGTTAATTAAATGGTAGGTTTTGGGCCTTTCGATCTAAGTAGCGGACTCGAGCTAAGGGTTTCTTTAGTAATGGAGATCGCCTTATTCGAGTTTGGACTTGATCTTAGGGTCCGAATTTCCTTAATGATAGTTAATTTATAATGTTAACAAATTAAGATTTTGTTTTAGAGACATTTCTTATAGATAATATTAGTTCGTCTTTAGGATGTCCCTCTAAAACAAATTGAGGTGCGCCGCGCCAAATAAAATCACAAATTGTGTGGCCCTCTTTAATTACTTTATTAAAATATTTAGAATTCAGGACGTGCCATTTAGCGAATTTTTATGGCCTTTCGCAAAGTTAATAACACGTTAGTCGCTTTAGGCGCATTCTTTAATAATCTTACCTTTTTAAACTCGGGTGTGTATTTCATGCGACCCAAATACAAATCCCAAAATGTGGAATAAAATGTGTCGAGGATCCGGGTGCATTTCATGTGACGTGATCCAAAAAAATATTTTAAACGACGTTCAATTGCTTAAAATTTTAATTAAAAGCGGTAAATAGTTCTAAAATGCACATTGGTTTGAACATGTATTAAAATTAGATTTTAGCCAAATATAGCAGTTGAGCGACCGTGGTGGAACCACGGAACTCGGGAATGCCTAACCCCTTCTCCCGGGTTAAAAGAATTTCTTACCCGAATTTTTGGTTCGCGGACTGTAATACAGAGTCAACCCCTTCCTCGATTCGGGATTCAAACCGGTGACTTCGGACACCATAAATCTCCCAAGTGGCGACTCTGAATCTTTTAACAAAATGAATCCCGTTTTGATTGTCCTTTAATTGGAAAAACTCCCTTTATTATACCTTTCACGGGGTGTAGTAGTGGAAAAGGAGGTGTGACAATTGCCGAGCCATTATATCATCTACCCTAGTTTCACTTTTTGGGGGAATTGAGATTTTTATTCTGGTGTGACTAAATCCCAGAGAGAGGCTGCCTACGTATTCTTTCGGAATCAAGTCAGACGTAGTTCAGGGAAACATTTGTTTTTGTTGTTGTTGTGTTTTTTTTTTACATTTTTTATATTCATTTTTCATTCTTTTTTTCCTTTTCCTTTTCTTTTTCTTTTTGTTTTCTTTTTCATTTTCAGTAGTACTTTTGAGTTCCAAAGAGGGTAATCAAGAAAGGGTAACCGGCTCAAAGGGTTTGCAAAAGATTGATAGTGTTTTGATAGCGGGAATGAAAGCCTCTGTCATCTCAATTGAACAAAGTCATCACCACAGAAAGTCTAGACATAGTACCTTTTTACTGCATCCGCGTTCACAGTTGCTTCGGGATCATTTCCTTCGATATCACCCAAATACAATGCTCCTCTCGACAATATCTTTCTGATGATGTATGGAAATATCTTTCTGATGATGTATGGACCTTTCCAATTAGGAGCAAATTTTCCTTTTGCTTCTTGGTGATGAGGAAGAATGCACCTTAACACAAGTTGTCCCACTTTAAAATTCCTGGGTCGCACTTTGTTGTTATAAGCACGGGCCATTCTTTATTGGTACAACTGCCCGTGACAGACCGCAACCATTCGCTTTTCATCGATTAAGGTCAACTGTTCCAGATGAGTCTTGACCCATTCACTGTCCTCAATCTCTGCTTCAACAATGATCCGGAGAGAAGGGATTTCTACCTCTGCGGGTATAACAGCCTCAGTTACATAGACCAAAAGGTATGGGGTTGCTCCTACCAATGTGCGCACCGTGGTGAGATATCCTAATAATACAAAAGGCAACTTTTCATTCCATTGTTTGGAACTCTGAATCATCTTTCTCAAAATTTTCTTAATGTTCTTGTTTGCTGCTTCAACAGCACCATTGGCTTTGGGCCGGTAGGGAGTGGAGTTTCTATGCGTTATTTTGAATTGTTCACATACTTCTTCCATCAAACGACTATTCAGGTTTGCAGCATTATCTGTGATGATAGTTGCAGGAATTCCAAAATGGAATATAAGATTAGAGTGCACAAAATCTACCACAGCTTTCTTGGTGACCGATTTGAGAGAGATAGCTTTAACCCACTTCGTGAAGTAGTCGACAACAACCGGTATGAAATCTATGTCCATTTGAGGCTTTCGGCTCGATTGGCCCAATGACGCCCATGCCCCAAGCAACAAATGTCGAAGGTGCTGACATAGGATGTAGTTCTATTGGAGGTGCATGAATCAAATCACCTTGCACCTGACACTGATGGCACTTCCGGACAAAGCTGAAGCAGTCCTTTTTCATAGTTATTAAGTAATACCCTGGTCGAAGGATTTTCTTTGACAAAACATACCCGTTCATGTGGGGTCCACACACTCCTGCGTGTACTTCATACATGATCCTTCCGGCCTCTCGACATCAACACATCTTAACAAATTGAGATTTGGGGTCCTTTTGTACAAAACATCACCACTTAAGAAGAAACCACTTGCATGTCGTCTAATGGTTCTCTTTTGGTCTCCACTAGCTTTCTCAGGGTATTCTTGCATTTTCAAAAACCTTTTGATGTCGTGATACCATGGCTGGGTTTTTGGTTCTGCCTCAACTGTATTACAATAACCATGTCTTTCCCTGATTTGGATTTCTAAGGGATCAATGTGGGCATTGCCGGGGTAGGGCAACATCGAGGCTAGAGTGGCGAGCGTATCAGCTAGTTCATTGTGACACAGAGGGATATACCTGAACTCTATTGATTTGAACCGCTTGCTAATATCTTCCACATGTTTCCGATAGGGAATAAGCTTAACATCTCGAGTTTCCCATTCTCCATGAGCTTGCCGAATAATTAAACCTGAGTCTCCCATAATCAACAACTCTTCGATATCCTGGTCAATTGCCATGTTCATACCCATGATGCAGGCTTCATACTCAGCAGTGTTGTTTGTGCAGAAGAATCGAAGCCTAGTTGTGGCCGGATAGTGCTGACCAGTGGGTGAGATCAAGATTGCCCCAATTCCCACACCTTTTGCATTTACGGCCCCATCAAAGAACATTTTCCAAGCATGGGTGTCTTCAGAGATTGCTTCTATTGAATATACCTCTTCATCTGGGAAATAAGTTCTCAACGATCGGTATTCATCATCAACCAGGTTTTCAGCCAAATGGTCCGCCAATGCCTGGGCTTTCATTGCCGTGTGAGTGACATAGACTATGTCAAATTTGGTGAGCAGAATCTGCCATTTTGCTAATCTCCCTGTAGGCATTGGTTTCTGGAATATGTATTTCAAAGGACCCAACCTGGTTATGAGGTAGGTGGTGTAGTCTTGCAAATAATGTCTCAGGTTCTGAACGACCCAAGTTAAAGCATAACAGGTTCTCTCCAACAGAGTATACTTAGCTTCATAGCTGGTAAACTTCTTGCTCAAATAGTAGATCGCCTGTTCTTTCTTCCCAGTTACATCATGTTGCTCGAGAACACAACTGAAAGAATTTTCTAAGACCGTCAGATACAAGAAAAGAGGCTTCCCTGGCTCTGGCGGATTTGACAGATATTCCTTGATCTTATCAAAAGCTTCTTGACATTCATCTGTCCACTTGATTGCTGCATCTTTCTTCAGTAGTTTGAATATGGGCTCACATGTGGATGTCAACTGAGTAATGAATCGGCTGATATAATTTAACCTACCCAACAAGCTCATCACATATTTCTTAGTTCTCGGAGGAGGAAAATCCCGTATTGCCTTTATTTTTGTTGGGTCTAACTCGATACCTCTCCTGCTAACTATAAAGCCCAAAAGTTTACCCGATGGGACACTAAATGCACATTTATCTAGGTTCAGCTTCAAATCATACTTGCACAACCGCTCGAATTTTTTTTTCAAATCCCGAACGTGATCATCCTGGGTTCTGGACTTGATGATTACGTCATCCACATATACCTCTATCTCCTGATGCATCATATCATGGAAAATGGTGGTCATGGACCTCATGTAGATTGCCCCAGCATTCTTCAGACCAAACCGCATGACTCTGTAGCAATATGTACCCCAGGGTGTGGTGAAGGCTGTCTTTTCGGCGTCTTCTTCATCCATCAACAATTGGTGATATCCTGCGTAACAATCCACGAAGGACTGTACCTCATGTTTGGCACAGTTGTCAACAAGGATGTGGATGTTAGGCAAAGGGAAATTGTCTTTGGGGCTTGCCTTGTTCAAATCTCTATAATCCATACACACTCGGGTCTTCCAAACTTTCTTTGGAACTGGGACTACATTAGCCAACCATGTAGTATACCAGACCACTCGAATTACCCATGCTTTCAACTATTTTGTGATTTCTTCCTTGATCTTATCACTGATGTCAGTTTTAAACTTTCTTTTCCTTTGCTGGACCAGAGGGCAATCGGGGTAAATTAACAACTTATGAACCACCAGATCAACACTTAGCCTTGGCATGTCGTCGTACGACCAAGCAAATACATCTTTGAACTCAAACAGGAGTTGGATTATTGCATCCCGGGTTTTCTCGTCCGTGTGAATGCTTATCTTGGTTTCCCAGATTTCTTCAGAAGTTCCCAAGTTAACTGGCTCAATATCATTCAAGTTTGGCTTAGGTTTATTCTCAAATTGTTCTAATTCTCGATTTATCTCCCTAAAAGCCTCTTCTTCATCATATTTTGGTTTTTGGTTTATTATTTCACCATTAGACAGTGTGTTTGGATCTGAGCATGAAGTCCGCAAACATGTCATGTTATTTAAAGCCGTATTATTAGAACTGAAAAAAAGAAATAAAAAGAGAAAAATAGCAAAATCAGAAAGAAACAAAGAAAGATGAACAATGAAATATTGATTTCATTTCTTGGAATTTGAAGATAACAAGGTTTACATTTGGAAATTTAAAGGCAAGAAACTAAAGAAAACATCCGAGTTACACCCTTGAATAACTCGCAATGCAGAAAAAGTGGCAGGACAGGTCTACCGGGACTCCCGCCTAATTGGGAATGGCGTAACCTTCCAATTCTGTAGCTTGGAATTTGGTCCCATATACAGCACCTCAGCGGTGCTTGTGCCCTCTCCCGGCTGAACCATATGGGTTTCATAGAGTATCTTCCCCATTTCCCATATATTTCTTCAATCTCTTCAGCTGTAAAGGCCTCATCATCCCCTTATTCATTGTACTTTGGCTTGACAAAGGTTTCATACAAATGTGGCGGTGGTTGAGGCAAAACCCATCCCTCATTCTTTCTATCATCTACCCACTTTATATCATTTGGAGTAGGCAGGAAACCTATCTCGAAGAACTTCTCAGTTGTAGGCAGAGTAACTGTCTCGGCAATTCCTTGCAGAGATTTTCCAAGTCCCTTCCTTGGTTTGAAACCATGTCTAATCATTTCTTTGGCCACCATAATTGAGGCATTGGATAGGAAGGGTTGGGGGCAAGGGTTTCCTTTTTCATGCTGGTCCGCTACCACGACTTCAAATGCTTGGTAGACTATGTGCTCATTGCCTTCCCTCATTTCAAGACATAGGACAGATAGGCCCTGATAGATCGATTGTTCATCTTCTCCATGGACCACGATCTTCTAATCTTCATGTTCAAATTTCACCACTTGATGGAGAGTAGAGGGTACAACTTTTGTTGCGTGGATCCAAGGCCGTCCCGGAAGAAAATTGTAGGACGTATCCATCTCTAGTACTTAGAAAGTCACCTCAAAATCCACCAGGCCATGGTCAAAATTAGGTCGATTTCCCCAATTGTGTCTCTTTTGATTCCATTGAAAGCTCGCATGCAGATATTATTAGGACGAATCCTTCCAGTCGCAATTTCCATACATTGTAATGTAGAGAGTGGGCAAATGTCTACCCCAGAACCTCCGTCTACCATGACCCTCTTCATATAATATCCCTCACATCTGACAGTTAAGTGCAATGCTTTGTTGTGAGTGGCCCCATCTGGAGGCAAGTCATTTTTGCTGAATGAAATCTGATTGATAGCGAAAAATCTTCCGCCATTCTTCCTAGTTGTTCCACCGAAGTTTCAACTTGCACGTATGCTTCATTGAGGGTCTTCATTAAAACCTTCTGTTGTTCGGGGGATTTCATCAGCAAGGATACTTGTTCAGGAAACTTCCGAAGATGATGAACTACCTCATAGTCCGCCATCTTTATCTTCTAAAAGAAAGCCTCCGCCTCTTCGGAACTTACAGGTTTTTTAGATGGGAAACGCTTTCTGGTGGCGTTGTTCACTTCTTCCATGTTGGAATACTTCTCAACAGGGTAATTTTCTTGTGGTGCCACCGAGATCTCTTTGCCCTTATACGTAACCACTATTTTATGGTAATTCCATGGCACCGCAATAGGATCTGTCATAGGCTTCTATGGCGTGCGTCCAATAACCACGGGCTCGTTCAGCCTCGATGGCTTAATTGTCCCCCACACCATATAAGCTCACTTGGGTACATACATCTGGGCTCCTTTTCTCAGTTCAAATCTTTTTGGAGGGCTCAAAGTCAACTACTTTTCTTTGCTGCCTCGTGGGACATAGAGAACACCATCTTTGGGAGGCATTGCCCCCGTTCCTGCTTCAACTTTCATTTTTTGTTTTGCATGGGTGGCTTTGGTCTTCTTTTCCCCTTTATCTTGCTTCGGGGCAATTTTTGGCTTTCTCTCTGTATCAGCAATGGCAATTATAGACTTTAGTGCCCGATCAAATTCCCTATCTTGACAAATCATTCCAATTACTGGCCCATTGTTGTGGGCTGGCAGTGGATTATTTGTCACGTTGGGGACATCCTCATCCCTTAGTACTATATTCCCTTACTCTATCAAGTTCTCCACTGCTCTTTTCAAGGTCCACCAATCATTTGTATCATGCCTTTTTCTGCTCCTGAATGATAGGCACACCTGACACCGGCTCTGTAAACGGGCGATACTGGGTTTTGCCTTGTTTGAGGAACTGGTTGTAGCAAACCCATTTGGACAAGCTTTGGAAATAGATTGGAGTAGGATTCACCAATTAGTATAAATTTTGCCTCCTGAGTGGCTCACGAGGGGGAATGTTATTCTGTGGAGGACGGGGATTGTAGTGGTTTTGATGAGGAGGCTGATTTCTTGGAAATGGAGCTTGGTTTGTATTGGCGTGCTGCTACGGCCGGACAAAAGGTTGGGCATTCATGACCGCATATGGTTGATGAGCATAGGCCATGTCCTGGTGAGGGTAATAATGTTGAAGGGTTCTTTTTGAGAACATGGATCTAGGAGCACGATGTCTTCTTGCACCCGATGCTGCCATAGATGTTTCTTCTATCGTCTTACCCTTTGCTATTCCTCCAGACCCGCCTTGAATGGCTTGGGAGGTTGCTCTAATAGCTGACTGGCTCAGAATTCTGCCTGTTTTCAATCCATTTTCCACCATTTCACCAATTTTAATAGCTTCTGCGAATGATTTACCCATAACTGACATCATATTTTTGAAATAATCAGCTTCCTGGGCTTGAAGGAACACCGTGACCATTTCAACCTCGTCCATTGGAGGCTTCACCCTTGATGAATGCTCACGCCATTTGATTGCATACTCTTTAAAGCTCTCTGAAGACTTCTTTTTTAGATTTGCCAATGAGTTCCTATCTGGAGCGATGTCTATATTGTACTGGAACTGTCTGACAAAGTCTCTAGAAAGGCCGTCCCAGATGTGCCAGCGAGAGATATCCTGATCCATATACCACTCGGAGGCGATACCCACTAGACTTTCCCCAAAATATGCCATGAGTAACTCTTTCTTTCCTCCAGCTCCTCGCAACTGATTGTAGTATTTCTTGAGATGAGCAACAGGATCACCGTGCCCATCATACTTTTCAAACTTTGGAGTTTTGAATCCTAGAGGCAAATGAACATGAGGGAACATGCATAGATCAGTATATGACACACTTTTCTGCCCGCTCAAATCCTGTATGTTCTTGAGGCTCTGCTCTAGGCTTCGCATCCTCTTTTCCATTTCTTCCTCTTCGGGGGGGGGGGG
>MU684786.1:9450-24841 GCA_026770625.1 Nicotiana glauca
ACCTTTCTTCCCAAACCTCATAACATCCTTCATGGGTGAAACCTTCAACACAACCTTTTCACCCACCATGTAGGACACATCCCGAACCTTCCGGTCGGCATAACTCTTTTGTCTCGACTGCGCTGTATGAAGCCTCTCTTGAATCACCTTCACTTTGTCTAAAGCATCATACACTAAGTCTGTACCCAATAGCCTAGCCTCACCCGGCTCAAACCAACCAACTGGAGATCTACATCGTCTCCCATACAAAGCCTCATATGGAGCCATCTACATACTCGATTGGTAATTGTTGTTATAAGCAAACTCTGCGAGGGGTAGAAACTGATCCCATGAAACTCCAGAATCAATGACACAAGCGTGCAACATGTCCTCCAATATCTAAATAGTGCGCTCGAACTGCCAATCTGTCTGAGGGTGAAAAGTTATGCTCAACTCAACCTGAGTACCAACTCTCGCTGCACAGACCTCCAAAACTATGAAGTAAACTGAGTGCCCCTATCTGAAATGATGGAAACTGGGACACCATGCAAACAAACAATCTCCTGGATATATATATATCTGCCAACCGCTCTGAAGAATAGGTAGTACAGATAGGAATGAAGTGCGCGGACTTGGTCAGCCGATCCACAATCACCCAAATAGCATCAAACTTCTTCAAAGTCTGTGGGAGCCCAACTACAAAGTCCATGGTGATCCGATCCCACTTCCACTCTGGAATATCCATCTGCTGAAGCAAGCCACCCGGTCTTTGATGCTCATACTTCACCTACTAACAATTGAGACACCAAGCTATAAACCCCATAATATCTTTCTTCATTCTCCTCCACCAATAATGTTGTCTCAGATCCTGATACATTTTTGCGACACCCGGATGAATGGAATACCGCGAGCTATGAGTATTCTTCAAAATTAACTCCCAAAGCCCATCCATATTGGGCACACATATCCGGCCCTGCATCCTCAACACCCCATCGTCACCAATGGTCACATCTCTGACATCGTCGTGATGAACTCTGTCCTTAAGGACAAGCAAGTGAGGATCATCATACTAGCACGCTGATGCTATCGTATAAAGAAGACCGAGAAATCACACTAGTTATTACCCGACTGGGCTCCAAAATATACAGTCTCACGAACCGATTGGCCAAGGCCTGAGCATCAACTATAAGAGGTCTCTCCCCAACAGGAATATATGCCAAACTCCCCATACTCACTGCCTTCCAGCTCAAAGCATCAGTCACCACATTGGCCTTTCCCGGATGATACAAGATAGTAATGTCATAATCCTTTAGCAGCTCCAACCATCTATGCTACGTCAAATTGAGATCCTTCTGCTTGAACAAGTGCTGGAGGCTACAATGATCAGTGAATACCTCACAAGACACACCATACAGATAATGCCTCCAAATCCTCAACGCATGAACAATGGCAGCCAACTCCAAATCATAAATAGGGTAGTTCTTCTAATGGGGCTTCAACTGACAAGAAGTATAAGAAATAACTCTGCCCTCTTGCATCAAGACACACCCAATACCCACTCTCGAAGCATCACAATACACTGTGTATGAACCTGAAGCTGATGGGAACACTAATACTGGAGCTGTGGTTAAGGCAGTCTTGAGCTTCTGGAAGCTCTCCTCACACTTATCAGACCACTGAAATGGAGCACCCTTCTGAGTCAACTTGTTCAAGGGCAATGCGATAGATGAAAATCCCTGAACAAACCGGCGGTAATAACCCGCCAAACCAAATAAGCTATGAATCTCTGTGGCTGAGGATGGTCTGGTCCAACTTTAAACTGCCTCTATCTTCTTTGGATCAACCTGAATACCCTCATTGGACACCACGTGCCCCAAGAAAGCCACTGAACTGAGCCAAAACTCATATTTGGAGAACGTTGCATGAAGCTTCTCCTCTCTCAATCTCTACAAAACCACTCTCAAATGCTCTGCATGATCCTCCTAACTATGTGAGTATACCAGAATATCATCAATGAAGACAATAACGAAAGAGTCGAGATAAGGCCGGAACACACTGTTCATCAAATGCATGAACACTGCTGGGGCATTAGTCAGCCCAAAAGACATCACGAGGAACTCATAGTGACCATATCAAGTCCTAAAAGCTGTCTTGAGAATATACGAGTCCCTGACCTTTAGCTAGTGATACCCTGAGTGAAGATCAATCTTGGAGAACATCCTCGCTCCCTGAAGCTGGTCGAACAAATCATCTATACGAGATAGAGGGTACTTGTTCTTGATTGTTACTTTGTTCAACTGCCTGTTATCCGTGCACATCCTCATCGTGCCATCCTTCTTTTTCATAAATAGAACAGGTGCACCCCAAGGTGACACGGGGTGCACACTAGGCCAGATAAACCCCTTATCAGGGAGTTTTTGAAGCTGCTCCTTTAACTCCTTCAACTCCGCAGGTGCCATACAATACGGTGGAATAGAATGGGCTAAGTGTCCGGTACCATATCAATACCAAAATCAATATCCCTATCCGATGGCATGCCCGGCAGGTCTGCAGGAAACACATTTGGAAAATCTCTCACAATTGGAATAAAATCAATGCTGGAAGTATGTGTACTGACATCCCTCACAAATGATAAGTATGAAAGACAGCCTTTCCCAACCATAAGCTGGGCCTTCAATAATGAGATTACCCTGTTGGGAATATAATCATACATACCTCGCCACTCAATCCGTGGCACACCAGGCATGCCAATGTCACTGTCTTGGCATGACGGTCCAATATAGCCTGGTACAAAGATAACCAATCCATGCCCAATATCACATCGAAGTCTACCATAAATAACACCAAAAGATCCACTTGGGTCTCCAGATCCCCAATAGACACAACACATGACCGATACACTCGGTCTACCACAACAATATCGCCCACCGAAGTAGAGACATGAACAAAAGAAATGAGAGACTTACAGGGCGTATCCAAATAATGGGAAAAGTAAGATGACACGTAAGAGAAAGTAGAACCAAGGTCAAATAACACAGAGGCATCTCTGTGGCAGACTGAGATAATACTTGTAATCACCGTATCTGAAGCAATTGCATCAGGCCTAGCTAGAAGTGCATTGAAACAGGCCTGACCACCACCAGATCGACCTCCCCCTCTTGGGCGACCCCTAGATGACTGTCCTCCACCCCTAGTTGGCTTGGTAGATAGTGAAGTAACTGGTGCTGAAGCTGATGGCTAACCCTTCTACTGAGATGAACCCCCAAGGCAATGATGACACTGTCTCCACATATGTCCCAAATCTCCGCACGTATAACAACTCCCTGGTTCCAGAGAGGGGGACTGAAGAGGATCCTTAGCTCCAGAAAGATTAGTAGACGCACCTGGCACAGAAGAGTCCTGAACTGATGGAGCATGGGACGAACCCTAGTCTAGAAGGGCACTAAGTGAGAAATGACCCTGCTGAGAACCGTGAGAACCATGGCCCGACGATGTCCCACAATAACCTGGGTGAGCTGACTGAGCATGCCTGAACGGGCGGCCTCTGCCGTGCTGAAACTGACCCCTCGAAGGAGCACCCCCAAAACTACCATATCCTCGAGGCCTTTTGGCCTCCCTCTCCTCACACTCCTAGCGACGAACTACCTCAATCTCACGAGCGATATCAACAACCTCCTCAAACGTAGCAGATGACACCCTCTCCCTAGTCATGAGAGCCCGAAGCTGATATGTGAGACCATCAACAAACCTCCTGATCCTCTCTCTCTCTCTCTCTTTCTATAGTAACCAGCCAAATAGCATGACGAGCTAACTTTGAGAATCTCATCTCGTACTGTGTAAAAATCATATCCCCCTATCGCAATTTCTCGAACTACCTACGTAGCTCCTCCCTGCGGTACTGTGGAACATACTTCTCCAAAAAGAGAGCATAGGATTGCTTCCAAGTAAGAAGTGTTGCACCAACAGGCCTAAGCCCCTCATATGCCTCCCACCAGGTGAAGGCAGCTCCCGTAAACTGAAAAGTCTTAGATGCGACCCCGCTGATCTCCAGAATACCTGCGGTGCGAAGAATCCTCTGACATCTATCCAAGAAACCCTAGGCATCCTCGCCCTTTACACAATTGAAAGTAGGAGGCTGAAGTCTGCCAAACCTCTCCAATCTGCGTTGCTCATCCTCTAGCATAACTAGAGCTACATAACCCTGAGCAGCTGCCATCAGCTGAGCTAGTGGTGCCTCCGATGTTTGCAAACCCCGAGCAACCTGATCGGGTGTACGGGCGGCGGGTGTCTGAGTGCGTCCCCCAGCCTGAGAAGTGGCTGCGTCAGTAGAAACTGCGACCACTTGAGCTAGACCCATACACACTGTCAAGATCTAGGCCAAGGTCTCCTGAAGACTTGGAATCACAATGGGCATAGTTGGTGCCTGAGCTGGTGCTGTTGGAGCACCCACAACTGGGACCTGATCCTGAATTGGGGTGGTTGGTGGATCTACAGGTGCAGCCTAGCTATTGTGCGGGCTACACCTCTGCCCCTAGCACGGCCTCGATCGCGTCCTCGGCCTCTAGTAGCCCCAGCTTGTGGTAGTGGTGGTCGTCCATCCTGCCTGGTTGCTCGTGTCCTCACCATCTATGACATAATAGAATAACAAAGTTTAGTACTCGAATAAACAAATTCGCATGATAAGAATTTCAAGAATATGGAGTTTTCCTAATGGTTCGGTAGCCTCTCGAGGATAAATACAGACGTCTCCGTACTGATTCGTGGGACTCTACTAAACCTACTCATGACTCATGTGACCTATGTAACCTAAGCTCTAATACCAACTCGTCACGACCCTAAACCCAGTCCCAGTTGTAATGGCGCCTCTCGTGAAGACAAGGCCAGCCGACACAAACCCCAAGTTTAATTAACACATATAATGGTTCATAATCAAGTCATTGATAATGATAATCCCAAAACAAGGTAAAATATTTTAACTGTGGAAACAAAATAAAGCCCAACATCGTGGTGTCACCAGTCACGAGCATCTAAAATTTGTCTGAGAGTATGAAAAGACAACATAGTCTATTACGAAACTAGGACAACGAAATAAAAATAGGAAGGAGAAGCACTGTGCTGCATACACCGAGAAGCTACCTAGTCAACTCCAAATAGCCTGCTGGAAGAAAATCAACCCTCACTAGCGTGACCTAAGACTCCTAAATCTGCACACAGAGGTGCAAGGATTAATGTGAGTACGCCAACTCAGTAAGTAATAAAAGTAAAGGCAGCTAAGGAATAAGAAAACACATAGTACACAACAAAATGCTACAACGAGGTAATGAAAAACCAACACAATACAGTAAACAGTAAGAACTCATACAACTTCTTAGTTCAGTAAAACCATTTTTCAAAACATCTTTTAGCAATTCAAACGAGTGAGTGAAAACAAGTATAAAGTATAGAAACACAAACACCCCTCGAGAAAAAATACCAATAGAACCAGCCCTTCGGGCTATCTCACAATCACTCGTATCAGCCCCTCAGGTAACAACATGGAACAACATTAGCCCCTCGGGCTATATCACATCACAAACTGGGTACCCGCACTCATTAGGGGGTGTACAGACTCCGGGAGGGGCCCCTTGCGGCCCAAGCGTAATAATAAGCCTTCTCGTGGCATAATCAACAGGCTCTCCATCTCATATAAATCACAAGCCACCTCATGGCATAATAAATCTGGCCCTCGGCCTCTAATATATCACAATCAGTACCATATGCTGCGGCGTGCATCTCGATCCCATAGTATCCTCACAACACAGGCCCTCAGCCTTAATCAGTCAAAATCTCACAAGCCACTCGGGCAACAGTAAAACATAATGCTCGGCCCAAAATAATATTTAAAATACCAAAAATGAGTAAAGATGGCTGAATTGTGAAAAACTGTAGAGTATAGCAAGACTGATTACAAATACTAAGTCAAAATAGTGAGGAATGGCAGTAAAATCTTGGCATGAAGCCCAAATATGGAATTTAGCCAAAACATGATAATAGCAAGCAATTTTCAATCAAATACACAATTAAACAATCGTATGGGATGGACTAAGTCATAATCCCCAACAGTGCACGACCCCCACGCTTGTCACCTAGCGTGTGCGTCACCTCAAAATAGCACAACAATGTGAATTCTGGGGTTTCATACCCTAAGAATAACATTTACAATCATTACTTACCTCTATCCGGTCCAATCTTTAGCCGGCGATGCCTTTTCCTCTCATCTTGGTCTCAACTCACGTCGAATCTACCAATAATCAGAATCACAACATCAAAATACGCTAAGGGAACGTAGCCCATGCAAAAATAGTGAAATTATGATACGAAGCTCGAAATTAACCAAACTCAGCTCCTGGTCCCACGTCTCGGAATCTTACAAAACTAACATCAATGGAAACATTATCTTCCCACGAGTTCATGCATATCAAATACTTGAAAATCCGACCACAAATGGCCCCTCAAATCCCTAGACTTAGGTCTCCAATTCCCAAGCCCTAACTTCTAATTTTCAGGTTTATTTTCCACAATTTCCATGATTAAATAGGTAGAAATCACATTAGGATTGAGTATTAAGTCCAAAATTCTTAACTCCAAGTGTTACTTCTTGATTCCCTCTTCAATCCTCTCCAAAAAGGTTTTAAAACGCACAAAAGGGAGGAACTTAGGTTCAAAATTGCGGAACAGGCCTTTTAAAATATTATGCCCAGTCATTTCAATTCCTTCTTTGCGAACGTGGTCAAAGCCTCGCGTTCGCGAAGCACAACCTGAAGTTGACCACATTTTTCTTCTTCCCAAACGCGTTTTCTCTCTCGCGAATGCGATGTTTCCTGACTCCAACCCTTCGCGAATGCGGCTCACCTCTCGTGAATGCATAGCTCAATGACCCAAGCCCTTCGCAAATACGGGACCACCATCACGAACGTGAAGGAAAATCTTCAGCCTCACATGCCAACCCTTTGTGAACGCGAGGCCCTCTCGCGAACGCGAAGGCCAACTGGTCTGCAACACACACAGTAGATTTTTGTAACTTTTCACAACTTGAAATGGTCCATTTAACCACCTGAAACTCACCCGAGTCCCTCGGGACCTCAACCAAACATGCCAACTAATACCATAACATCTTTCAAACTTGTTTCAACCTTCGGGACGCTCAAAACAACATCAAAACACCAAATTTGCATCGGATTCAAGCCTAAGAATTCTAATAACTTTCAAATGTTTCGATAAAAAAATCTATCAAACCATGTTCGAATGACCTGAAATTTTGCACACACATCCCAAATGACACCACGGACCCGTTGCAACTTCCGGAATTCCATTCTGATCCCTATATCAAAATCTCACCTATCAATAAAAAAAATTCAATTTCACCAATTCAAGCCTAAATATACTCCGGACCTCCAAAACACCTTCCGATCACGCTCCTAACTCCCAAATCACCCCCCGAAGCTATCCAAATCATCGAAATTCACATCTGAGCCCTATTTCACATAACTCAACATCCGGTTGACTTTTCCAACTTAAGCTTTCTTAAAAGAGACGAAGTATCTCAAGCCTTACCAAAACCTTTCCGAACCCGAGCCAACCAACCTGATAACACATAACACAGCTGAAAAAGACAATAAGAAGCAGAAATGGGAGAAACGGGGTGGTAACTCATGAAACGACCGGCCAGGTCGTTACACGTGCACTGTAAATTGTGACTCTGTTGTTTCCATGGAACTATATAGTGGCCCTATTTTGTTGATATCTGTTTTCACCGTGTGATAAAGTAACAGAGCTGTCAATCATGCTAAATATCATGTTTAGGCTTTATGGTAATATTGCTAGGACCCATAGTTGTAGTTGATTGTTGTCATCTCACTAATTTCATTGATATTTCGTACTCAGTCATATTCATGCTTTCATATCATATCTTAGTCTCAATTGTTATTGATACATCATATCATTGTTCTAGGATTATTTTTATTACATTGTGAGCTCATGGGTGATATTGTAGAGAACGATGACTGAGTGAGGTCGAAGGTCTGATTATGAGTGACAATTATGGGATCGGGATGCACGCCGCAACGGTTATATTGATGATTATGATAGTTCTTGGGATTTAAGAGCTTTTTCGGAGTCTGTACACACCCCTAGTGAGCGCGAATGATATTATTGAGGGATGAATTACTGTGGACATAGATTTGTCCAAAGTACATGATACTTGGAGATGGATTTCCCCACTGGTTTGGATTGTCCTTTTTCCTCGATTTTGGATGACTTATAATCAGTGTTGTATATGTTCTGACATGGATATTCTTGGCCCGTATGAGCCATATACAGTATCGGTAGTCGAGCATGATGAGTGGAAAGTGTGAGACAGTAAGATTGAGTACTCTAAGAGTGTGAGTACATGATTCATCTTTGAGATACATGGCATTGACATGCACACATGACATACAGGTATAAAGATGCATTTTTCCTCGCGCTGTACGGTATCACGTCATTCATGACTCTTTACATACATTCATATGTTGACATAGAGAGGTATTTCAAACTTGCTATCTGAAAAGAAAATGAAACATCTAATTTATTGTGGAAAGAATTTTTTGGAAAAGTTTACAATTTTCAAACTATCTCATATTTTACGATGATTTCGGTAAAGGATTAGAGTTTTTACTGATATTCTTGAAAAATAGAACTATTTTCGGAAAACTGTGAAAAAGCTGAGTATTTTTATCTCTGAGTTACTGTCCTATTTATATGATCTACATTGTTATGAACTGCTATTGGTTATTGGTGTTGGACCCGACCTATATTCTAGCTCATCGCTGGCTTCAACCTAAGGTTAGGCTTGTTACTTAGTACATGAAGTCGGTTGTACTGATACTATACTTCTGCACATTGCGTATAGTTGTTGGCTGTTGTTGTTGCTGTGCTCGATAGTTGCCGGATATGAAGATGTACTTGGGTTTCCTATTGCAGTTGCCTCTTATTCATGGTAGCCTTAGATTTACAAAAAAACTCTATTTATGTACTTTTCAAATAGAAGATGTATCTATTTCATATCAGCTTCATAAATTATATTCTTAGACGCTCATGATTTGTACTACCAGTCCTTGAGAAAGGTTTAAGATTCAGATTATTCCTTTGTTTGATTGTCTTATTACCATTATTAAAATTGGACAGTTATTAGTTGGCTTACCTAGCGGATGGGTTAGATGCTATCACGACTAGCATATTTTGGGTAGTGACATGTTTTGAAGAAAACAATTGCAATATTTGGAGGCTTATGATACCATAAAAGATCGAGATATAATTGTAAAGGATAATATTATATCGAACACATGAGAGATGTTTATATATAGAAAAGAGAAGTTGGTCCACGGAAGGCAAAATTGTCATTTTATCTTGCCATTTTTTTCTTCCTATATCTATTGGTTGATCAAGGGCAAATTTCTTATTTAGTTCCTCAAATTAATAATAATGTGGTTCAACACTTGTTACACCTCTTTTTTACATCCCGAGGGGGATATAAGGTAGTTTTTCCAGTTAAAGTGACATTATTCGAAAAGGTGATTATTTTATTCAGAGTCGTCACTTGGAATAGTTTATTTGGTGTCCCAAGTCACCGGTGTATTTTAAAATCCCAAATCGAGGAAGTTTCGACTTTATTTTAAAAGGCTGCGAACCAGAAATTCTAAGTAAGGAATTCTATTAACCCGAGAGAAGGTGTTAGGCACTTTCGGGTTTCGTGGTTCGAGCATGGTCGCTTAAACTATTAAAATTGATCTAATTATCTGATTTATTACATATTTAAAGCCTATTGTGAATTTTTAATTTAAACCGCTTTTGATTATTTTAAACTGCTTTTAGGAAGATTTAATGCTAGTTAAAACACGCCTTAAACCATGCTAAATGAAATGCACCCGCGGTTTGAAAAACGTTCTATTTAACACTGTTGAGAAATTAAAATTGGATCATATGAAATGTATACCCGAAAAAAATTACTACTACATCACGGGAACCGTAGCTATGATTAAATTATTTAAAGAATTTCTATTATATAGTCCACCAAAGGCAAAATTATCATTTTACCTTGCCATTTTATTTTGTTTTTTCTATTTCTATTGGTTGATCAAGGGCAAATTTCTTATTTAGTTCCTTAAATTAATAATAATGTGGTTCAGCACTTGTTACACCTCCTTTTTATATCCCGAGGGGGATATAAGGTAGTTTTTCCAGTTAAAGTGATATTATTCGAAAAGGTGATTATTTTATTCAGAGTCGTCACTTGGAATAGTTTATTTGGTGTCCCAAGTCACTGGTGTATTTTAAAATTCCAAATCGAGGAAGTTTCGACTTTATTTTAAAAGTCTGCGAACCAGAAATTCTAAGTAAGGAATTCTATTAACCCGGGAGAAGGTGTTAGGCACTTCCGGATTTCGTGATTCGAGCATGGTCGCTTAAACTATTAAAATTGGTGTAATTATCTGATTTATTACATATTTAAAGCCTATTGTGCATTTTTAATTTAAACCGCTTTTGATTATTTTAAACTGCTTTTAGGAAGATTTAATGTTATTTAAAACACGCCTTAAACCATGCTAAATGAAATGCACCCGCAGTTTGCGACACGTTCTATTTAACACTGTTGAGAAATTAAAATTGGATCATATGAAATGTACACCCGAAAAAAATTACCACTATGTTACGAGAACCGTACCCATAGCTATAATTAAATTATTTAAAGAACGCGCCTCAAGCAACTACGAAGGATCGAATTAATAACAACATTTATTAGGGCCATGAAAAGTTTAATTAATGGCACACCTCAATTTCTACTAGGATTAACTCTTGAATTAATTTCAATGAGGGCCATGGGTTAAGGGATTTCATGGCACACCTCAAATTGATTTTAGATAAGGGATATTATTTAAAATAAGGCTAAGATCCTAATTGGGGTTTAAACTAGAATTTCTTAACTAAAATCCAAGCTTTTGGATTACTGTGAGCGGCTGCTTTGGGCAAGGCGTCCACATTGGACCAAACCCGGTAAAAGCTCAATTTTGAAAAAGTTGGATTTGGACTCCATACTTGGGCTCAGCGGAACAAAAGTTTAGAGATCTTGCTTCTTTTGAGTTTTAACTAAGTTCTTTACCCATATTGGACTTCAAGCGGGCCCAAATACTATATGCGTTCTAGTGTTTATATATAAGTAGTACAAGGATGGTAAGAAATAAAATTAGCTTTACATAGGACTATTGTAAAGATAAGACAAGCTCACATAGAGTACAATTCAATCTTAGAAATTCTGATAGATTATGGACAAATGATAAAATGAATGTACATGATTTTATATCAAACGAATAAATATGTGATATGTGTACGCATATGAACTTTTAACACGTAATGATTAATCCACATATATTTCAACCTCATTAAACCGAGTACATATTCGCCTGTAAATTTCTATCCTTCTCAATAATTAGATCTATCTCTAAGTTGTGGCAAAGTTTACTTGGTAGCTATTCCTAAGTTCCTAACTATATGATGGTCTCATACGGAACAATTATTGCGATCTCATGTATCTTTTATTGATTTATATTGCGTTCCGTTGTCATAAAATGCGGTAGCTGCTTAGTCTCATCCGAGAGTTTAATCTCTTTACTCTTCAAAGAAAAAATAAAGGGGTCGATTTAGGCTCCTTCCCTTTTACTGCTTAGCCGCGCTAGCAGGTACTATGAGCCCTCTGTCCCACGCATCTAACCAGTTCGCGCATTGTGGGGCAGTAGATTCAGAATCTTTATAAATTATATATTATTTATATATAATTATATTTCCACATCATACATAAATTATTCACATATTATATATTCGCCAGCTATTTTTAGTTTATGTGATTGAACGAATATCTATTTAATTTAATTCTTCACTGGATTATTCGTTGAATCAAATTGGGCAGCTGTACTCAAGCTTTAGTCGATTCATTTGTTTAATAAGCGATATTTTTAAAAATTAATTGATCAAATGTGATTTATTTCAAAAGAGATACTGATTACTGCAGTATCATATTTCTGACATAGTTGAATTTGATTTCTTCTTATTAAATAGCTGCATATATGTTTTGTTACATATCGCAGAACTTTAAATATATCTTTCATACATATAAAATTTGGAATATAAATATACGTTCTTTTAAAGCTTTTTTCAAATGAATTTTTTTTCAAATTGCAAACTATAGGTAATTAGGGACATTTTGCATTCTTTGATTGGAAGTGCTAGGGGCAATACATAGACTCTTATGATCATGGTGGTGGACCAGCAGTGAGCCAATAATTTTTTTAGTTTAGAATTATTAGTTTAGGTATTTGGTATTCAAAGTCCACTAGTTGGCCTAATTTAGATTTGGGTTGAGTAAACTAAGTAAGAGGGTAAAATATTTTCTACCTAAGATTCTTCATTCGAGTTTGAAGATGGGCAATTGCTTATCCACAATATCAAATAGAGGAGGACCCTAAAGCAAGTCCAAAATTAAAGGCATTGTCTGGGAAGTTTTAGCCAGGGAACAAGTTTTGGATACACCACTCACCAAACATAAGTGTGTTTCATTTGTTATCCGGCAATGAGTACCTTTCTCTTAAGGGAATCGAACCCGTGTCGTCGGCATAGACGTTGTTCTAACTATTGGATGGAAGAGACAAAAAAGCCATTCATTTACCTCAGCTCCGAGAATAGAAATCATTCATTTTTATTTTCATACATAATTCAAAGTTTCATTTGTGTTAATGTTGGTGATTTCTTATATGAATTTGATGGGTCCTCCCCCTGCCAATGGGTTCCTCCACCTACCTAGTGACATACCAACCATGCCCCTTCTCTTTCTCCAATCATAAAGCCCTCCTAGTCCCTTTATTTATCTTTCATTCCCCTTGAATAAGTAAGACCTTGCTCTTTTTAATTCAAAAAAAGAGGGGTGAAGCGCCCGTTTGAAGTGGTCAAAGTCTATGCTATAATAAAAAAAATAGTACGTTGTGGTTACGAAGTCAGTTAGTCGAACTAGAAATTTATAAAAAAAGGGAGGTTAAAGTTACGAAGTAAGATCAGCTGGTTAAGTGAAGCTCAAGTTATGAAATCATTTAGCCGTTAATTAATTTCAAAATAAAAGAAAATAAAAATAGTTATGAGGCGGAAGTGCAGAATTGCGTCAGTTGTGGACATAGACTAGAGTAAGGGATAGACTTCATCTCTTTTATTTTCTTCACTTACACTTCAAATGAGTCTAACGAAGCTCAGGTGTGGAGCCTAGTCCTTTTGTTAACTAACCTACCTTGATTTTCAAATTTAAATAGAAAGCCACTCTGGTCCATAGCTCCTTTTATCATGGGTCATTGCCCCTAATCAATTTTGATCGCAAAAAAAGACCTCTGCTGGACCTTTAACCGAAAGATAGAATCAAATATAAACAATAGTCAGTTGTTTCATTTCACTAAGAGGTAAGGCAGAAAAGAGAAGAAAAAGGCACGTTGACTTTGAAAACTCAAAGGACAAGCAAGGGAAGTACAAGCAAACTAACGGTAAGGGCCGGAGGTAGAGAGTGATGAATGGGCGGAAGAGAATCTTGGTAGCTTGTGTAAGTCCAGTTTCAGAGATTCAGAAGCCAAAGGCAATTCTCAAACACCCCTTTTTTTCACCTATTTAAAATTAGAGCTCAAACCCCTTTAAAATAATAAAAAATAATTTAAACCTCAAAAAGGTTTTTAAAATTGAAAAGTGACAGATATTGTATTTTTTAAAAATTTTAAGAGTCGTCATCTGATATTTGGTTTCGGTGTGCCAAGTCACCGTTTTTAAAGAAAATAATTTTCTTTCAAAACACATTTGACTCTAAAACTGACTGCACCAGAGATTCCGAGGAAGGGGACTCATTTAACTCGGAGAGATGGTGTTGGGCATTCCCCGAGTCTCATAACTAGTACGATTGCATATATGATCAAGTTGGCTTTACAAAATATTCTAATTGAGTCAAAAACACACAAAAGAAAAATAAACACAGAAGAGGTTTAAGGTTGTCCCCACCTAATAAAAGAAAAATAAAATTAAACTAAAACAAATTACTGCTATTCTATACTATGCTTCCACGATGTTGTCTGTTTCGGCTTCTATATACATGCACTACGGCGCATTTTCTAGATAAAATATATACAAAATCTACGGGGCATTGCCCTGAATATAAACTAAAGGAAACAACCTCTCATCTTGAGAACAAAAACTAAATAAACGTCATAATATTACTTATCCAGGTGTGGTCGGCTAAACATGCTACTAGCGAATAATGGAACAAAAATAAAGTAAATAAAAGAGAACTAAGTTGAAGGAATATTCAATCGTGCTCAAATTCTTTTAATTTTCCATTTTTATATATTTAGACCGAGCTCAATCCTAAAGCATGCGAAGCAAAATAAAATTACTACGGACTCTATCTTTTCCTCCTTCCCACAGCCCAACAATTATTCAAAAGACAAATTCATATCTAGCCAACCAATCAGCAAATAACCAATAAATAGGCATCTGAACCATTTAAGGAAGATAGAGCTAAAGGAAACTAAATAAAAATAACAAAAAAAAAAAGGTGAATCAAAGCCATCGGTAAGAGTCATACAAAGATTTTCCCATCACCGCCCAATTCCCTTTTTGCTTCTCGACCAGGTCATTGTCTGGCCCAACTGACTACTCTTTTCTAGTAGATTTTACATGGTTCAAATTTTCTTTCATACATTTCACAAAGACCCAAAATACCAAGGAAACAACAGAATGACTTCCTTAAGCATGCAAGGATGATTAAACAAGATGTATTCAAATACAAGTTAAATAAATAGTATGTTGATCACAAGAAGACTTAGAGGCCCAACAGACACTTAGCACTTGAAAGAAAAAAAAATAGAAACTTAACATCTTGACACATAAATCGTGTAACACCCCGTACATCTGGACTAGGTCTAGATATGTTAAATGGGTATTAATCTGATATTTTAAACATATGAAGTCCTAGAGGGATGAGTATGGGTGAAAATAGTTATTTTAGAATCAAGACGAAGAGTGAGGTGTACAAGATTCGATAAAATCTACTAAGTTTACAAAGGTCGGTCTTGCAACAGGATTTAGTAAAAAGTTGTAAGGTATTTGGGAAAACTCAAAATACAAAAGTTGTAGGCCTTTGAAATAACTTTCCAACGATATATTGTGGAGCCCAACCGACATCTGTGCAAAAGGTTATATGCATTTTACAGAACAGTGCGCAATATACGCGCCCGGTGCATGCCCCATGGGCGGCCGCGAACTTGTGGCTATGTTACTGCCATTTTGCTGTTTAGGCCTTTAGGTGCGCGGGGGGGGG
>MU684786.1:25211-42887 GCA_026770625.1 Nicotiana glauca
GGGGGGCATTTGGGGGGGGTCATTTTAAATCCCTATTTCGTCCCCTACACCCCCAACATACAAAAACTTGCTCTAGAAAGGGGAGCTCTCAAAAACCTAACTCCTTAAGGGTCCCTCCACCATCCAAGGTAAGTTCTAATGGTGATTATAAGTTAATTTTAATTTTTCAATATCTTATTAACATGGGTAAACCCTCCATATCGTTAGATATTCGATTGGGACATCATTGTTGAGAGAAGAAACCCTAGAACTCTAGGATTGAACTTCAAAAAGGTAATGTCTTCACCTTTTAATTGATTATATCATTGGATTAATGATTATACACTATATTCATGAGATATGAGTTGATGAGTTTGATAGAAAATCATGAAAAATTATACATTTGGTTTGTTGATTGTTGATTGTTGGTTAAGGGTATTGCTTATCTTATGGGTGAAGAAGAATGATTTTGATTATAAGAAATTGAGATTTTAGAATTTATCTAGGAGCAAGAGAATGGCTTGTTGGGTGTAGAAACACCATTAATAAGGCTATGAAGCTTTATGCCATCAAGTGTTTGAGAAAATGCCTAAGTGACCAAAACATGAGTTTTATTGCTAATATGGAATCCCTTTGAATTGTATTAATATATATTAAAGTTGAAATGGTTGGCGGTTGTTGTATTACGCTCAAGAGCAGGAAGTTAAGGTATATGAGGATAACTCTCTATGTTTGGGAATGTTAATAATTCTCCCTACATTATGTTTCTTTTACCACGTTATTAATTGCCTCAGAAATATAGCTAAGCCTAGTTCCTTGAATAGTTGCAGAACTTCTATTCTCTAGCTTTGTAACTCGTTCATGACTTTCATTCTGAACGTTGTGAAATAGTGCATAATCAATATAGACTTGGGTTTGATGCCCATGAGTCTCAGTCTAGAGTGCTCAGCATGTCATAAACAGTTGAAGTTTCAATTTTCATAATCAGTTCATGAATACATGTTTCAGTCTAGCTCTATTTAGTATTCAAGTATCACGTAACTCAGTATGGTTCAGTATGATTCTCAGTTCCTGAATGTCGAACACCTGTATTTGGGCCTGAGGTCGTAGTTTATATGCTTTATGCATAGTTGAGCCTGGGGTCTTAGTTTATGCTTTATGCATGTTTGGGCCCGAGGCCATACTTTATGCATTTTTAGGCCTGAGGTCGTAGTTATATATATGTATACTTGGGCCTGAGGCCGTAGCTTGTACACATATATATTAGGCCCGAGGTCGTAGCTTATTCAGATAAACAGGTTGTTCATCATTCAGAAGAGGGAGTATTCATATCCTTACTTCCTTTGTGAATTTTTGGCAAAAATCATCCTTAAACTGTCACACAACATCCTTGTCTTACCCCACTAAACAAAGATCATCCTTGTATTATTTAAAGTGTTGCAACAATCATTCCTCCGTTAAATTTTATCACAAAACTAACAACATCCACCAAAAGAACATGCCCATCATGTGAAATTTTTCAAGATTGCCCCTTCTGCCCAATTGTTTTTTCAAAGCACTTTGACAACTTTTGCACTATTTTGTACGCACTATGTATTTTATAATTTATTTTTGCCAATCTTTGGACATTATGTATTTGATTTTTTTTTTTTTTGGAAAAGTGAAATTATTTTTGATGAATTAAACTTTCATTATGTACGGCTATACACTTATAAGCAAATAATGAGTAGGTAAAAAAAAAGATAAATAATAAAAAAAGATAAATAATCAAGGAAAAATAATATCCATATACTACAATCGCATTGATTAATTAAAGATAAGATCGTTATTATTATATTAATTCATAAATCAGAAATCAAAAGATACAAAATCCGACTTGATTTTGGCTGAATTTCAGATTGAAACTCGAAGAAGAAGAGGAAGAAGAAGACATGATATATATTATATTTACGAAATTGTAGAAAAATTGTATTCTATTATTTATATATGTGTGTATATAAAATTTAACTATTATATGAATGTTGAACAATATTGTATAAAAATATATCTAAGGTGTATGATATTGTAGTTGTATATAACTGAGTAGAAATAATATATAAAAATTTTAGATAAGTTGTATAATATATAATTAGTTGTATGAAATTTTGTTTTTACTGTGTATAANAGATAACAAAATATCAGTAATTCTTCAATATAACGAGGCACAATTTCCCAACAATTATCGCCTTGTTGAGATGACGGAAAGTTGTAACTTTGTTGGATAACCTGTGATGTACCTCTTCTAACCTGAAAAAACAAGTGAAAGAACAAGTTATATCATCATCATCCACAGTATAATCAAAATCTTCAAAATCATCATCACGAGACCCATCACTGTTTGCTCCTCATCAATTATTGGTAAATAATTTATTTCCATTTGCTCGTGATGTTGATTTTTGTCACTATAGAAATTCAAATGTTCAAAATATATCTCAACTACTTTCTCATTTGGAATGCAAGTAGCAACTGTAGCAGCTTCACTGTTGCTCCCAACTAACCGAACCTTATAAAGGTCTAAACCATACTTGTGCCAAAATTAATACCCGGACTCCTTGTCATAACCACATTGCTCGGTCATATTCTTAAAATCTGATAGCTTTATCGTTGTCTCATTTACATAGTCAAAGTATTCAATTTTTCCACCTATGTTGCCTTTTGTTGGAGTATGCAGAAATGATCTACCATGGTGTACTTCAATTGTGAAAAGTGAGGCCTCGTAGATAGGATATGCACATAAATATGAATATATAAATCCAACATTGAAATATTAAAATAGCAGACTTCTTTATCAAATAAAAAAGTTAGTACAACTTTAAAACATCTGTAATATTTTCATAATTTGTTGTGAAAATTATTGTGCATATAATACTAAATAATCACTAACAGATACAAAATATTCAATAAAAAAAACTTAAAATTCTTAAATATGAACAATACCATAGTTGGGTGTGGATGATCGACCACTTAAAAATCGAGCCAACATTTTTCTACTGTTTCTTTTGCTTCTCCCACAATACCTTGTTAATTTGAGGCGTTAGCTTCTATTTTGGCCTAAGATCTTTGCCCTAGATAAATCTATAAAGTTGGTATGGTAAAGAAAACTTTTGCCTGGTTGTTGACAAAACTTAGCAAAAGTTGGAAAAAGATGACAAAAAAATATACTCATAAAACACATATAGTGCAAAAGCAGTGCAAAAATTGGAAAAAGATGGTCATCACGTGTTTTGAAAAAACAATTGAGCAGAAGGGACAATCTTGGAAAATTTCACATGATGGGCATGTTCTTTTCGTGGATGTTGTTAGTTTTGTGATAAAGTTTAATGGAAGAATGATTATTTCAACACTTTAAATAATATAAGGATGGTTTTTGTTTAGTGGGGTAAGACAAGGATGTAATCTCACTTTGTATGATAGTTTAAGGACGATTTTTGCCAAAAACTCCTTCCTTTGTTTAGCTCAATTATTAGTTATTATTCCAGTTACCAATTATCAATTCAGTTATCAGTTATCAGTTATCATTTCAGTTTCAGTTTCAATAGTTATCATTTCAGTTATCAATTATCAATCCTCAGTTATCATCTTAGTTTCAGTTTCAGCATTTTTAATTCTTTCTTTTCGTTGCTTTACATATCAGTGCAATTCAAATATACTGATGTCCCTTTTGCTTGGGGCATGTATCTCACGATGCAAGTAATAATTTACAGGTTGATGATTCAGAGCGCTAGGATTCTCGTACCAGCTATTTGGTGATCCCCAATTCTTTCATGGCATTATCATTACCTTACAGTCTTCAGTATTTTCAGACAGTCAGTGTTTTCAGTACTTCATTAGAGGCTTCATAGACTAGAGTAACAGTTAGACAGAGTCATATGCATTTAAGGTAAAGCAATGTTGCTACATATATGTTTCAGGCCTATATTAGTGTTTACGCATTTGATTTATATCATTTAGACTTTCAGTGTATCAACATGTGTTAGTTTATCTTCCGCATTCAGTATGTTATGATATCATATATTGATTCAGCCAGCCAGTTGGTTTGTTCGGTCACATGCAGTCAGGCACCGAGTGCCGTGTTACGTCCAGGCCCAGGTTCGGAGCGTGAATTCTTCACCTTCCAAGGATTTAGCAAAAGAGAGGTGAACACCAAAACCGAAATCCATCCAAGGAAATATCCTCTCAATCCCTATGACAAGCTAATCAGGGGATCTAAGAGAGCTCGGAAAATTCTTTGTCCACGTGAAATAAAGATAACTTTTATAATTCTTTGCATAATTTTCCCTAACCCTAATGTCCCTCCACTGTGGCAGCTGACCCCTCTAATATTTTATCAATATCAGCAGCCAATTCAGCAGGTCCCACCAAATAAAATGCCATGTGAGCATTGAAAGTAATTTAATCCTTAAATAAATTATGTTTCTTTATCAAAATTAGAAAAAGATAAAAAATTAAAATTTTCTATTTTAATAAATGCAATAACTACTTTGAGAGAACAAAGGGGCGACACCCTTCTTTCTCTTCTCTGCTAGCGATCGCCCGCCAGATATGTCATCGGCTGGCCGGCGGACCTTCATACCAGGTGCTCGTCCATCTTTCATATGCTCAACCGTTGTTCCCCCTTTATTTTCATTCATCTGGTCATGTTGCCATAATTCGATGACTTTTACCACGCCTTCACTGGTTTTACCTTGCCATAAATAGATAAAAATGGTTGTCCTTTGCGATGTGGTTTAGTTTTGTTCATTGGAAGTATGTAGATCCGGTAGATCTATGACTAAAAAATTTTCCGGCTTTCAGATCTACACCACCACCGGCTAGCCCCGGTGGTGAACGATTCGTTGGCAACCATATTTTGTCATCCTCTGATTCGTATAAATTTGCAAGAAAATTTTCAGGTGGTACTGTAACCGCAACTTTATATAAACCTAAACTATTGATAAGACCACTACTGTCAGCTCTTCACGTGAGGACAACATTAGTTCAAACTCAAATTGTTTGGTACCTGCTGCAGAATAAATAGTAACAGACACGTGAGTTGGGTACCTTCATATGTCATGTTTGGAAATGGTGGAAACTTTTGAACATATAAAGAAGATGATGAAGGTTGGCGTAGGTCCCACATTTGCCATATGTTTGGTTGGTTGTTTATGATTTCAATAAGTTTTGGGGGTAATGTGATCGGGTAATGGTTTAAATTTTAGGACGAATTGATCAAAGTTCAAATTTTTTTGAAACCCAAATCAAGAATTTAATATGACCCATCACTCAATTCAAGCTTGAGAATTAAATTGAAAAATTTTCAGCAAAACCATATGTGTGATTAGATAAGGAAACTCAATGCTAACATGACATTTTATTTGGTGCGACCTGCTGACTTGGTTGCTGACATGGACAAAATATTAGAGAGGTCAGCTGCCACAGTAGATGGACGTTAGGGTTAAGGAAAATTATACAAATTTGCTAATGGTAGGTATAGATTTGGATGAAATGTATAAAGAGTGGCAGAAGTAAATAATATACCAATGTAGAAGGATAATTTTGGACCTTTTCCCTATAATAAATTTATTTGACCCGTACTCTCTTTGTTTATCTTGCCTAATTATAATCACATAGTCTTAAGGACCTCGAAGAGTTTCTAACACCTTCTCTTTGAGGTAATTTGAGCCCTTACCCGATCTTTAGTGGCATAGACTAGTCAAATAGAGTTATTTGCATACTAGGTGCACTAGCGCACCTCAAAAATCGTTAGGTGACCACTATTCATTTTTTAACACTCTATCTCCCATCCAAAAGAGTTGTCACAATGTCGAAACTCGCTTTCGCTAGAAAACGGGGCATGACAACATGGCAACTCTGCTGGGATTTACACTTAGGCTCTTAACATAATGAACTTGGCTTATGTGGATTATTTTCTTTATTATAAAATGCATACCCCTTTCCTTCTCCACCTTTATTTGTTTAAATTTGTTATAATACGCACATCCCTTCCCCGTTCACCATTATCTGCTGTGATTGCTCTTCATTTTGTTTAAAGATTGCTATATCACGCCTCTCCCACCCCTACTCCCTTACTTGCTTTATTACATTCTCGCATATTTTCCACAAATTAACTCTTTCCTTTGTCTTTCTTTTTTATGTTTTTCATGTTTCACCTTAATAATGTATTTACTGCTTTTACATATTTATCATGCAAATACTTGGAAATATGGTATTATCTCTGCATAAATCATGTTCCACATCATACTCCACTCGTGCCAATTATCAAAATAGCAACGCTTGATAAGTGTCCGCGCTCTTCCAAAATTACCCACTTTAAATCGAAAAGGTTTATTTGCGGTAGACTAGCCGATCAGCAGTGCAATTGATGATCTCGTGCCTTTCCCTATCAAGTTGTCCACTTGAGAGTACCAATCTAGGTCATTCTAGAAACCTTACTCCAATATCAAATGTACACGCATCATGTTAAACCTAGTATGGGTTATGACGTTGTTAACGTAATAGCCCGCTAAGATAAGCCTTGTCCAAAGTTTGACGGGAGTGCATTACTTGGATAAAATATGCCAATATGTTGATCATTATTGTGTAAATAGTCGAATCGGTAGGGGGAAAGGGCTAACCTTATTTGTTTGCAGAAAATGAAGCACGAAGTCCTCAGGTTCGGCATGGTCCAAAACACATCCCACCTCTGCTACTCAACTGGTGGAAAAATCTCGCGTGTAGCGACAAGAATCATGTGAGAAGGGGACTTGGTGACCTGCCATTTTTGCTCGATATTCGACCAAATAGGGCATTGATTGAGGCCACTACCTTGTTTTGGGATGAGAAAAGGGTTGTCTTCCACTTTGGTAACATAGAAATGACTCCTCTCCTAGAAGAAATAGGAGGCTTCGCTAAGCTTCCATGGGATATTCTAGGGTTATTAGTGTCAGTGAATCGCACCCCTTGCGGTTTTCTAAAAATGCTAGGTTTCAAGAAGAATGATGAGTTGCTTTGTTTGAAAAAGTCATACATCCCATTTGAATTTCTTTATGAGCTTTACGGGCACTATAAGTCATATTGTCTTCACCATGATGAACTCGCCATTACTTCTTTGGGTTGGACGCACCGTCGAGTTTATGCATTTATCGTCTGCTTCTTGGGGTTGTTGATATTTCCAATGAAAGGGGGGAAGGATTCATACTCACCTACATGGTCACCCGAACTTTGATGAAAGGCATCGAGGGATAGACTTATACCATCATCCCCATGATCTTAGATAAAATGTACCGTGATATAGATCGGTGCAAGTAGGGTTTCGGACACATCGAAGGTTGTAATATGCTACTGCAAGTCTGGTTATTGGAACATTTCCAAAGGGGAGAATACCGGCAAGAGCTTTTGCGATGACTGTTGAATGAATACATAGCTTACCATCACTCCAAGAAAATGACATTTATTCAGACAGGTTTGTAAAACCCAGAAATGTTGTGAGTTGGGTGCGTTTCTTTAGCAATCTGCAGACGAGTAGGTACATCGGATGTTTGAATGGTTTCCTAGCTGTGAGTTCATCATCAGGTCAAGAGAGACTACCCATATGGTACTAATCGGGTTGAGAGGTATCTATTATTATGCTCCTATAAAGGTAATGAGACAAATAGAAAGAAAACAGGTTATACCTCGGGGTTCCAACATGGTCCTGTACAAAGCAGATTTTAAAGGGGACTTTATTCCGTTCAAGTTCGAGGCACATCATACGTGGAACCAGAAGGCCATTGAGAAAAAGAAACTACTGAGCCAGATAGGTATTCTGTTGGTCAGGTGTACTTCTACCCATCATCGCTGGTAGATGATATAGCAGGAGACATCAAGCCAGGAATTAATCTAAAAAATGGGATCATAGATGACGTTGCTAAAGCACAAGTCAAGTATAAGAGGTTACGCAAAAGGGTCTTTGAGTCTGAAGTTAGGCATTTGGAACAACGCAAAGTGGATGGAAGCAATCAACGAATGGAGGAAAATTGCCACTAAGTCAACAGAGAGATCGAAATATTTGGAACAAGGGTTGATGGAGCTTGAGGGAAAGATGAGGAAGAGACTTTCATATTGTCAAAACACGGATGAAACTGAAGGAGGGCAACTAGCAAAGGCTTACCTATTGTTGGATATACGCGACCTGAGATACCTGATTGATGGAGTCAAGAGAGCCAAGCATGGGGAAGGTCCTTCTGGGACCAAGTAGATTAGGAAATGATGTTCTTTACTGCTTTCTAGCTTAGTTTTAGATTTCCATTGTAATAAGGCAAATGCCATTAGTAACTTTCTTATAATTGTCGAATTAGTAAGGATTTGATTCATTTTCGCATTATGAAATGACACAATTATTGGCATCAACTTTCTCCAAGTCTATGTGTCACTTAGGCCTACCTCGCGCACAACGAGATCCCCCAAATTAGAATGCGAATTATTACGTAATTTTGCAAAAAATATTTAATATTTCAAGTATTCATTCAATATCCCTTACTGACTTGGTTACCTTTTGTTTGTTTTTCGTTTTTTGATTATTCCCACTCCCCAAGGTTGGTTTGTGCATACTGGCATCATCCGCATACCACACTAGATCCAGAGGTCCTCCACCTCCTCCTCCACAAAGTGATCCTAAAGGCAGAAGCAAAGGGAAAGTAAAAATGGATGATTTAAGCGGTATTAGAAAATACACGTTACTATGGCATAAAAAGTTGAAACTTCAGATGGTCGAAGTACTCCGGCACAAAATGAACTACTCTTACGCCTAGAACAGAAAATCCTGGAGCTACAAGGAGAACTTGAGCAGGTTCAGAACTTGGCAAACCTTTCTCTCACCCTAAATGTTTCTGATATTAACCAACTAAATCTGAATACCCAAAACACAACACCACCCCAAAACACACAGAACCAAAATCCATCGCCAAATCCTCCTACACCACATCAATACCCCACACCTTATCAAAACATAACCCTTCACCGGTACCTACTTCTCAATAACACCATCATCATCTAACTCAATACCTGCAGATCACCATTTATCACACTCTTCAGAATGTACCACAACCTACTCCTGATCCCCAAAACTCAACCAATGACCACCCTTATGCCCAGATTCCCGGAGTTTATCAAAGCAGTCCTATATATGTGGAAAACTTACCCTAAACCCCACAACAAACCCTATATAACCGGAATCAATCGAGAAGGACCTGCTCATCAAGAGCATAGCGTAAGAACTCAAGAAGTTCACTAGTAGAGTTCAGAGTGTCAAAGGTGGTAAGGTCATTGAAGGCTTGAACTATGAGGACTTGTGTATTCAACCAGATGTGGAACTGCCGGAGGGTTACAAACCTCCCAAGTTCGAAATGTTCAATGGAGCTGGTGATCTGAATGTACATCTAAGGACATATTGTGACAAACTTGTAGGAGTGGGCAAAGATCAATGAATCTGTATAAAGCTATTCACGAGAAGCCTCACAGGAGATGCTTTGTCTTGGTACATCACTCAGAACCCAAAGATGTGGGTTAATCGGGTGAGCATGGCGTCAGATTTCATGGACAGATTTAGGTTCAACACAAAAAATGCACCAGACATTTTCTACATTCAAAATCTCAAGAAAAAACCAACAGAAACTTTTCGCGAGTATGCTACTCGGTGGAGATCTGAAGCTGAAAAGGTAAGGCCAGAGCTCGAAAAAGAATAAATGAATAAATTCTTCATCAGAGCTCAAGACCCACGGTACTATGAAAGGCTGATGGTTATTGAAAACCATAAATTCTCTGACATCATCATATTGGGAGAAATAATGGAAGAAGGAATTAAGAGTGGAATGGTGACGAATTTCAAAGCACTGCAGACAACAAATAAAGCCTTGCAATCAAGATGTATCTTGAAGAAGAAAGAGGTAGGTGCTGTGATGGTAGCCCAAGGCCCAAAATCTCCTCTCACATACCAAACACCTCCACCCACATACTAACCTTTACCCCCAGATACCACCAACTTGCTACCACCTACCATGCCTATAATACCCAACCCGCATATTATCACTCACCACCACCCGCCCGCCAAAATTACAAAAAACCAAGACCAAACTTCGACTGCAGACCACCCAAAAAATACACTCCAATTGCTGAACCCATAGACCAACTATATGAGAGACTGAATGTTACTAGTTATGTCACTCCCATACCTGCCGTTGTTATGGAAAACTTTTCTTATTGGGTTAACCCAAACAATACATGCACCCATCACTCAAGCATGAAGGGTCATACCATTGGTGAGTGTCGCACGCTAAAGGACAAGATTCATACATTAATAGACACCAAGGTCATATAGGTAAAAGAAGACACACCCAATGTTCGTAATAATCCTCTACGGATCATAGAGGTGTGGGAGTGAATGTGATAGATACAAATAAAGAATAGGATTCGGAGGGGTCAATTGGACTCATTCGGAAGGGATGATCCTAAAACATCTCTAGTCACCTCATGCCCATTGTGGTAAAAACCCAAGCACCGCTTGAAGTCGAGGTAACCACCATTTGAAGTCGAGGTAAGCACACCCTTCACTGTGATGGTAGCACCCACGCCATCTTACAGGTTTGATAATATCTCATGGGATTATGTTGTGAAAGCAAGGAGGAAAGTAAAAGCGAAAATAGAAGAAACACGTGTTTCAAAAGGCATGACTAGAACTAGTAGGGTTTATACATCAGAACACTTGGAAGGAACAAGCAAAGAAACTACATCTAAGCTACCTGTTGTTGAGACTGGACTTGACGACCTTTAGAGAAAAGTGCAAGTAAGAGAATACTCCGTGGTTGACCATTTGAACAATCCCGCTCAAATATTCATCTTGTCACTGCTACAAAACTCTTAGACACATAGGAATGCCTTGATGAAAGTGTTGAGTGAAGCTTATGTACTCACCAACATCACTAGTGGGGAAATGGCCAACATGGTTGGGCAGGTACTGAAAAGTCACAAAATCACCTTTCATAAAGACGAGTTGCCACTAGAAGGACTAAGTCACAACAGGGCACTACATATCACAGTGCAATTCGAGGATAAGTTCATCGCCAGAGTCCTGATAGATAGGGGTTCAAGTATCAATATATGTGCATTGACTACTCTACAGAGGTTGGGTAAAGGAATGTACGAGATACGAGCAGGAAGCATGAATGTAAAGGCATTTAATGGATCTCAAAGAGCCACAATCAGAGAAATCAACCTCAGCCTACAGCTGGGCCCAACCTGGTTTGATGTTGAGTTTCAACTGCTGGATATATTTGCTACCTATATTCTATTGTTGGGACCCTGGATACATGCCGCTGGGGCAGTGGCCTCTACTTTGCATCAGGCTGTGAAGTTTGAATGGAACCATCAGGAGGTGATCATCCATGGGATGGGAGTTATCCCATTTATACCAATCAGACTGTTCCAGTCATCGAGAATAGGAAGAAATTAGGTGGAGAAACATTGAGCGCGTCAACGCAATTAGAAAGGTTAAATGGTGGAGCAATAAGATAGAAAGCATACTGCTATGTATAAACCTGGTAAAGGCCTCAGCTAAAACCTCCAATGGATCACCAAACCAGTACAGCCGAAGCGTCCTGGAACAACATTCGGGCTTGGGTACAAATATACTTAGCACGAATACCAAAATTGGTCGCCACCATGGCATGTTCCTTACTATCTGCTGGAACAACCAGTAACACATTTGTTTCTGGATGATGAAGACATGTATTGCAGTGCGATAGATAAGGAGGAGGAAGACCTTACCATTAAAATCATGTAGAAAGGAACTATTCTCAAGAATTGGACTATTACCCCATCCCGGGCCCATCGAGTTCCTGGGTAGCTTGACAATTAGCATCAATTTTTTTAAAGCAATATTTTGAGCATCTAAGACATTTTCAGTATTTTGTTTTAAACTTATTTTTTTGAAATAATTGCTCGAGCCATTTAGCCGTACTTGTTGACGTTTTCAATATTTTATTAATGCATTGCTATTTTTAATATTTATTATTATTCTTTACATTTTCTCCCTACAACATTATTATTACCTATCCCGATGAACCTACGACTGTGACATGTAACGGGATAACGCAACATAAGAATAGTGATTCAGAGGATCTAAAAGATGATATAATACCTGAGGAAATAGTCAGAGAAGTGGAAAACTTTGAAAACAAACCTAAGTCTAATCTAGACGTGACTAAGACAGTCAACTTACAGGATTCCAAAATAGTCAAGGAAACACGTAAAAGCATTCACCTATCACCATCAGAGAAAGAAGAGTATGTCCGATTCCTAAATTATTATGAAGATATATTTTCATGGTCATACGATGATATGACTGGTTTGAGCACATCCATATTGGCTCACAAGCTACCTACCAATCCCATGTGTCCACCGGTAAAACAAAAGCTCAGAAAGTTCAAGCTGGATATGAGTTTGAAGATAAAAGAGGAGGTCACCAAGCAAATCAAAGCCAAGGTTCTTAGAGTGGTTGAATATCCAATTTGGTTGGCCAATATCATGCCGGTTTCGAAGAAAGATGGGAAAGTCAGTGTGTGTTGATTACCGAGATTTAAATAGGTAAAGTTTTAAAGATTATTTCATGTTGCCCAATATACACATACTGATCGACAATTGTGCCAAGCATGAACTCCAGTCCTTTGTGGATATTGTTGTAGGGTATCATCAGATCTGGATGGATGAAGAGGATGCCGAAAAGACAGCCTTTATCACACCATAGGGATGTATTGCTATAAAATGATGTCGTTTGGTTTGAATAATGCTGGAGGCACTTACATGAGAGCCATTAAAACCATTTTCCACAACATTATACACAAGAAAATAGAGGTGCAAGTGGATGATGTCATTATCAAATCCAGAATAAACACAGATGATATAGCAGACTTGAGGAAATTCTTTGATCGGCTTCGAAGCTACAATCTTAAACTAAATCTTGTAAAATGTGCCTTCGGAGTTCCTGCCGCAAAATTGCAAGTATTCATCGTTAGTCACCGAGGGATTGACTTAGACCCGTCAAAGTTCAAAGCTATCCAAGATTTTCCACCTCCAAAGAATAAGAAAGATGTGATGAGCTTTTTAGGATATCTCAACTACATCAGCCATTTCATAACACAATCAACTGTGATCTGTTAGCCGATTTTCAAAATGTTGAAGAAATATGTTGTAACAAGCTGGACTGAAGAATGCCAGAAAGCCTTCGACAAAATCAAGGAGTATTTATCTAAACTGCCTGTTCTGGTCCCACCAGAACGCGGAAGACCATTGTCGCTTTATTTGTCCGTACTAGATGGGGCTTTTGGTTGCGTTCTAGGACAACTTGATGAGAGTGGAAGAAAGGAGCAGGCAATATATTATCTGATTAAGAAATTCACACCTTACGAAGCTCAGTACGCTTTGTTTGAGTAGCTCAAAAGTTGAGGCATTATTTCTGTGCATACACCACATATCTCATATCAAGGATGGACCCGCTAAAATATATCTTCCAGAAACCCATGACTACGGGAAAGTTAGCAAAATGGCAGATATTGCTGAGTGAGTTCGACATCATTTATGTAACTCAAAAGGCAGTCAATGGGCAAGCGTTGGCAGATCATTTGATCGAAAATCATGTAGACAGAGAATGTGAACCATTAAAAATATATTTTCCCAATGAGGAGGTATCGTTTGTAGGAGAAGATATCACCAAGGCATACAACGGTTAGAGAATGTGTTTCAATGGAGCTGCAAACTTAAAAGGAGTGGGTATCAGAGCTATCTTAGTATTATAAACTGGCTAATACTATCCGGTATCTGCAAAACTCAGGTTTTCGTGTACCATTAATATGGCAGAATATGAAGCTTGCATCTTGGGATTCCGGTTGGCTATTGACATGAATATTCAGGAGTTGCTGGTAATTGGAGATTTCGATCTTTTGGTGCATCAGGTTCTAGGAGAATGGACTACAAAGAACACCAAAATATTGCCATATTTGCACTGCGTACAAGAGCTGACCAAGAGATTCACAAGGATGATTTCAAACATGTTCCGAGGATTCAGAACTATTTTGAAGATGCATTGGCTACTTTATCTTCCATGATACATCACCCAGACAAGAACTTCATCAATCATATCCCAATAGGAATTCATAAACAACCAGTTTATTGTGCTCATGTTAAAGAAGAAAGTGATGGAAATCCATGGTTGCACGACATCAAGGAATACTTGGCAAAGGGAGAGTATCCAGATCACACAACTCATACTCAGAAGCGCACACTCCGAATGTTAGCTAACCATTTCTTTCAAAGCAGAGGAATTTTGTACACAAGGACTCCAGACCTAGGATTATTACGGTGTGTCGACGCCAAGGAAGCATCCAGATTGCTCGAGGAAATACATGCCGGAACCTGCGGAACGCACATGAATGGCTTTGTCTTACCCCAGAAAATACTAAGAGAAGGATATTTATGGATGACTATGGAAACAGACTGCATCAAGTATGTTCAGAAGTGTCATCGATGCTAGATATATGCTGATATAATTCGAGTACCACCCAATGAACTCAATGCAACAAGTGTACCCTAGCCTTTCTCCGATTGGGGTATGGATGTCATCAGTCCAATCAAACCCGCTGCCTTAAATGGGTATAGGTTCATTCTGGTGGCCATAGATTATTTCGCGAAATGGGTCAAGGCCACATCTTACAAAGCTGTAATTAAGAAGGTCATCGCAGATTTTGTCCGAAATCGCATTGTTTGTCGGTTTGGAGTGCCAGAGTCAATCATCACTGACAATGTTGTTGATACACATTTTTTCCCTATAATATTTTAAATTACATATATAGTTTCAAAAAAATGTGTATTAGCACCAATTGATAATTTTTCATAATTTTCATATTTTATCCTAGTATTTTATTTACATAAATAATTACAAATTGAATCACGAATGGCTTTATAGCATTTCATGACTTATTATTCCGATTTATAATTATATTAAGTTCTAATTATTTCACAAATAGCCAGATTTACACCTTTTGGTTACAATTGCATTAATTTTGCAATTATAGCCAATGTATACATCACTGCATTATTTTACCAGAATTGGTCCATTATGTTTTTTAAATATTAAATAATTATTTTAAAGCAGTTCCATGCATAAAAATCATTTTTTGTAATTAGTTAATTATTTTAAATTAATTTATTCAATTACTTTGGGTATTTAATTAACAGCCTCTTTTATTTCAATTTTAGCCTAAAACTAACTAGCCAAATACCCCTTATAAAATTAGCCCAAACCCTTAGGCCCAATTCCCTACCTGCCCGACCCAAACCCTTTGGCTAATCCTGGCCGTTGATTATTTTTTATCAACGATCCAAGACTTCCCTACCTTGATTAAACCAAAAGACCCCTCCTAACCCTAACCATTTCCCCTTTTCCCGTTGTCACTCCTCTCTTCGTCTCTCAAACGCTCTCTAACAGAAACCCTAATCCCCCCGGTCACTAGCCTACTGTCGTTCTATGGTGGTTCCTCACTACCCCAGGCCTCTAATGGCCTCTTATATGCTATGGTATCTCCATCTCCTATATCCTTGAGGAGATTCTCAAGGGACCAGGGCAAGTCTGCTTTACACCTTTGGGTTTTCTTGCCAACTTCAGGCTATTTGGCTCGACCTTGAGTAAGATCTTTCTCATTTTCGTCCTAAATCCATGTTTTCCTAAGTGTATGACCTCATCTCTATTATACTTCTAAAACCCCTAATTTTTACCTTTGATCTTCTCGGATCTGAGATCGATTGAATGTATTTCACATGTTTCCTTGAAAGATTCCTAGTTTTTCAACTGACTAGGTTTACCCTAAGTCATGTTCTTTAAAGATTTTCTTATTTTTGAATGTTAATCGTCTGCTCTTAAGTGTTACTGATTGATTTCCGCTAAGACTGTTTGGACCCTAGTCGATTTATGCTAAAGCCCCAATTTTCTTATACTTTTGCTTTGTTTCTGGGTTTTTTCGTGTTACTCGTTGCATTATTCATTCTTTGCATGATTTCTCCTTAGTCTAATTCAGTATCTTGTGACATTTTACCCCAGTTCATCTCTACTAGGGTTTCTGAGTTGATCTCTCGGCTAATTTTTCTGTGTTTATGAAATTTTATTTAGCCTATTTGTCTATTCATGGAAACTAATATCCCCCCCCCCTTTTGATTTATTTATTTGATCTGTTAAAACTTATGTGATGATTCTTCATTTATTCCCTTGTTTACGATTTTATTTATTCTTCTTACCTTATTTAATTGCATGTAATGTTATTGATTTTTCATGATTATTTTCTTAATTAGACTCCTATTTGTTTACCTCTTTACTTGGGTCTGATTTGATTTCTTTCCTTAAATGACTCTTGTCTTTTAAGCGTTGAGTAGTTATCCTCAATTAAGGTAAAGACAATGTTGATTTTGTGTGTAATTGATCATGTGATTTCCTTAATTGCTAAGTGGTGATTTCTTTTACCTTATTCTGCTCCGCTATTAAACTGCTATATATACTCTCCTCTATTCTCACTTTTGGGACACGTACATTAGTTCATAAACACGCTTACACTCTAAAACTCTATTGTCTTCTCTGCTGCTTGGGATATTCATTAATCAAGCTGGCCGTAAGCCAAGGCTAGATATTCCACTGCACCAGCTTCACACTCTTTGTTCTCTTTCCCTAACTGGTGTGTCTATGATTAAGTTTTGAAACCTCAAACTCTATGTGTTTCATTACTGCACTATTCCATTAACCATGAATCAAATATGTTTTCCCTTTTACTTCTTTGCTTAAGCATGTTTAAAGTATTGTCTTGCTCAATATGTAACTAGTGTGTCTAAACTATAACTACTTATTTACCGCTTTATCTAGCATGCCTAAATCTTATTTGTTCAATATGTATTCAACATGCCTAAATTATGAATGCTTATGTAATGTTTGGCTAGCATGTCTATTTAAATTCCTACCTGCTCTCCTTTACTAACGCGATTATACTTAATCTCTTGGGGCTTCGATTGACCTAATTATGTACATGGTTCTGTCCAATACCCCCTGCTTTCAACATTGTTTTGCTATACCCCTGCTATGTGTCTTAAATACCCACTGTCATGACCAACCTATTAATTCTATAAAGCTCTTGAGAATTCTATGCATTTTGTTGTTTATGTGTTTCCCTATACGCTGATGTGTACTCTATGTGTCCCTAACTCCTCTATCCTTGTGTGGAATCTGTTTGCCAAGTGTTTTGAATCTGGTTGTTTTGTGATTTGTGTTTTGATTTCGAAAGTGTTTGAATACTTTTCTCGAACTATTCTACCAAATTGGGTCAAGATTGCAAGTCCTGCCAACTTCATCATATGTGGAATAGTCAAAGAGTATTACATTTAAACTGGGGCAAAATTTTGAGGGGGCCCTCAAAATTTTAAGGCAAGGAGGTTGCAATGTCTCTAAAATGTGTCAAAGTCACTGGTTCATCTAAATTATCTGACTACAAGTCAAATAACTATATTCTTGCAGATGTTGCCCATGCTAACTCAAACAGAATCTTAAGACAGGAATAAAGACAGAGCAAGAAGACAAAATTATGAACCGACCTCCCCTCCCCCCCCCCCCCCCCC
>MU684786.1:43678-59055 GCA_026770625.1 Nicotiana glauca
ATGATGACAAATTACCTAGCATCAAAATGTCTAGCTAAGGAATACTTTACTTTCTCACTATCACTCATCATTTTCTTGCATAAGGATTTTCTTTGCATGAGACTAAGCATTATCTCCTCTTCTTGCATGAGTCTAAGCACTGCCTCCCTAATTGCATAAGGCTAAGCACCTCCTTTCCCTGTGTGAGACTACGCATTGTTTCCTTTTCTTGCATGAGGCTAAGCATTGCCTCCCTAATTGCATAAGGCTAAGCAATGCCTTTCCTGCATGAGACTAAGCATTGTTTCCTTTTCTTTCATAAGGCTAAGCATTGCCTACCTAATTGCATTAGGCTAAGCACTACCTTCCCTTGCATGAGGCTAAGAACTGCCTCCCTAATTGCATAAGGCTAAGCACTGTCTTTCCCTGCATGAGACTAAGCATTGTCTCCTCTTCTTGCATGAGGCTAAGCATTGCCTCCCTAATTGCATAAGGCTAAGCACTGCCTTACCTTGCAAGAGGCTAAGCACTGCCTCCCTAATTGCACAAGGCTAAGCACTGCCTTTCCTGCATGAGACTAAGCATTGTCTCCTCTTCTTGCATGAGGCTAAGCATTTTCTCCCTAATTGCATAAGGCTAAGCACTGCTTTTCCCTGCATGAGACTAAGCATTGTCTCCTCTTCTTGCATGAGGCTAAGTATTGCCTCCCTAATTGTATAAGGCTAAGCACTGTCTTTCCCCCACGAGACTAAGCATTGTCTCCCTTTTTGGAATAAGTCTAAGCATTGCCTTCTCATTGCATAAGATTAAATACTATCTCTGCTACACTACCTAAAACCTAGCATTATCCCTTTGTTCACCTAGGGCTAAACAATGCCCTCATCTTACACAAGACCAAGCCTTGTCTTGCCTCATCTTTGCATATGCCCAAGCATCCTATCTTTGCATTTCACAGGCTGAAATATTGCCATCTTATCCAAAGTCGCCATAGTCCGAAGGCATCATCCTCGTATCCTGGAGACACCATGCCATGACATAAGGATTTCTCGATATTACACATCATTATTCAAATCCGTCATCATCCGAAGGCACCATCCCCGTGGCCTGTGGACACCATTTCATGGCCTACGAATTCTTATCATATGTTTCATGGCCCATGATGCCATGGTTTAAGGATATCATCCTCAGTGTCAAAAAATAACCTTCATGGTCCAAAGGGAATTTGTATCATGTCTAAATTTTTCGCGATAACCCATATATATATTCGCATGCACCGTGTTTTAAATTTTGCAGGTAATCTAGGAGGTAACAGTTCTACAAACAGGAATAATCTATCGCTCGGGTTTGTTCACAACGTTCACATCTTTCAATTGTTTCAAACGTAACCGACCACCAACAATTGTCCACTTTTTACTCTATGAACGTTAAGATATTTGCTCCGTGATACATCCATAACGCTTCAAATTAACCCGCATACATCCGATACTATCCTACCCAAAAGAACCCTCTCTAAAACATGCGAACATTCCTATAACAACTCCATTAGTTTCATTCAACGTTGGATCCAGAACTAGCTTGATTCCTGTAACACTAGGGATATGAGGCAACTCAGGAACCAGGGTTCGGCCCCCATTTTTCAAATCACATCATTCCTCATTCAATTCGGCCAAAATTGGCCAATATTTTCTTTACCCGACAACTTTTTCATCATTCTCGGGTAAAGAGGGGTAGTTGTTGATGCCCAATTTTGCCCTCATATTTTCTCAAATAGTATATATATACCTTTAAAACATTATTTCTCATCATTATTTAGTTTACAAAATCTATACAAGCATTTTCTATAATTTTTCATAATTTTAGAGCTTTAAAATTGATTTTGCTACATTTAAATTGCTTGAATATTTGTTAATTACTCCTTACAATTATTTTGTGATGACGTATTTACCTAAAATTATTATTGTGCATCTATAATTCATGGTTCAAATATTTTTACTCTTTTTTTTATATTTACTTTTGTACTTTTAGGCCATTTGCACAATCATGCAATAATAGCCTATATTTTATAATTTTATTGTATTTGTCATTTTATTCAATGTCAAAATAATATCTTAAATTTCTATAATTTTCTACTATTGTTATAAAATATTACTTTGAATAAATAGCATTTTATTTATAATTTGTTTAATTGTTTTATTAAAATATTTTCCCCTTTATTTCCTATTTTAAAATCTGGCCCCAAAATTGGGATTAATTTCGGACCAGACAAGCCCCAAATCTCTGGCCCAATCCCTAAGCCCAATCCAAACAACCATTTTATCCTTAACCACTCCAAAATAATCGACCCAACTCTTCTTAAATCCTAGTCGTTTATCAAAAGTGATCAATGGCTCACAATACTCTTCCCCACTCTCCTTATATCCCCTCAACCAAAACCCTAATCCTCATTGCTCTTCATCAGCCACCCTCAAATACTTCTCCCTCCCACAAACCCGAAGCCTCCCTCTCAATCTTCTCCGAATCCATCTCAATCATGGATTTCTTCCATGATTTTCTTGACTTTTATGTGTTACATCAGTATTATTTGCAAGATTATGGTGTCAGTTAGTACTTGCCTAAACTTGGCAAGTACCATCTCTTAGATTCGGTCCCATTCAATTTCAATCGCTAAAATCTAGATAATAACTCATCCATATACATGTAAGAGTAGTCAATTTCTCGTACCAGTATATGGATTTTCAAGCGTGGAACCCTAATTAGGGCTTAATTTTTGATTTCTTTCCTTTACTGGTTTTATTTGTGATTGCATGTATGTTTTTCCTTTATTTGTTCATGTTTGATTCACTTCTTTCCTTATTTACTCGCCTGATTTAATTACTATATAAATCCCTCCTCATTCCCCTTTGGAACTGACCTTTTAATCGCGGGATTCACTAAAAATTGAAGTTATGGTTCTATCATTCTCTCATTCTCTTTTTCTATACTCTGGTCCAGGGCCAGCTAAAAGCCAAGACCACTGGATTTTGATTTTTAACTTTTTTTGGTGCAAGCACTGCCCGAGGTTCATTCGAAGCCCTTGGAAACTCTAATACACTAAGATTTTAGGTTCTTGCTCTTTGTTGATATTCAGAGTATTATGGAGTTGATTCTCTCTTGTCGCCTTTTTTATCAACTGATAACTGGTAAGTCTATTGGCTTTTACAATTTTTTTCTTCTGTTTTCATGATTTTGCATATTCTCACCTCTTAAATTCGTGACCTAATGTGTTTTTAGGCTACTTCTGTGTGCAACCTTGTTAGCTTTGTACTTGTTTTAAACCTCTTAGCACTTGACTTTACCTAAAGCTGCCAGTTCTGAGATATGTTATTTGAATATGCTTTACCTAAATAATTTAGATCCTCTTAAGTTCATTTAACTAATGTGTTGATACCTGAATGTCTACATTTACTGTTTGACTTGAGTTTGCTTTCCTACTCTATTTTGAATTCCTGTAATGACTGACTCGCATCTGTAATTTGTTCTTATGTTAAGACCTTCACTATTAATTATGATCCGCTCCCATGCTAGTTTTGGCACTTTGTTATGTCTTTGTTCGCTGAATTCTATATCCTTTAGTGATTATTCGAGAATTTAAAGTAGCCATCTCCACTTGTGTTTCCTTATCATGTTTGATACTATTTTGCTTCATGATGTAAGTTAGTATGTCTGTATCTTGATATTGTGATTGATACTTAACATAATTTGGACCCTTAAGCTTTAAACCTTTTACATTGGTACTCTACTTAGACTTGTTTGGTATTATGCACCTTTGTATGTTAATCTTGTAATCTCAGGAAAGTTGATTCTCCCCTAACTCTCTTAATGTGTTTTCTGCCAATATGTTACTTCTTGCCAAGTGTTGAACCTGTAATAGCAGCCTGCCTCTAAGTCTTGTTGACCCTCTTAACTAGCATGTTCTATGTTTTAAACAACTTTGCCATGTCTGCTTTCTAAAATACAAGTGTGTCTCTTCAAATTCTGTTATTTAATCATTGTTCTGTCACTCTCATTTTTCACCTACACTATTTTGAATCTATCACTCTTGGTTGGTTGAAAGCCAAGGCTACCATGACTCCCACTATTGGCCTCCAGAGTGTGAGCACTGCTCGGGGTCCATTTAAGACCCTTGTGGACTCTAACACACTAGGATTTGGGGTTCTTTGGCCACTCTCTTTACTACTGAGATCTAAGCTATATCTGAGACTCAGTTCTTTCCTCATTCTATCTACTGAATCTGCAAACTGGGCTGTGTAAATGGTTTCTTTGTAATTTAGTGTTGGGTCATACGACCAATCTGTGGTTATTTGGTTTGGCTTGAGTTCCTCTATGGTTTCTGGGTTGTGCTGATATATATAGGCCCTGTTGGGATCTGGTTATGCTGTTTGCAAGGAAAGAGTTTGCTTAAGGCCCGGACAATATTGGGTATCTCTTTTTGGTTTACTGTGGGCATATTATTATCTTTCGTGTGATATTTGCACTTATATTTATCATCTAGTTTGTAATTTTGTAATAAATAATTTGGGTGTTAGTGAAATTGGGGAAACGGGCATACTCTAATGTTTGCATGAAATGGTAAAAAACATGCCTATAAGAAACATGCATATTCATTAGATACCATGCCTATAGGATTATACTAGCTTATGTTCTGCTGATCTTCATCTAGAAATCATGTCTATAGCACTTTAATTGGTTAATTTGCTATTATTATCATATTGCCCACCTAAACAGTCTTATAGGGGTTAAGTATAAAAAATCAGTTTCAATCGCCAATCGTTAGAAATCCTGCCTATAGGATATTATCACTTGCTTTAAAGTTAATGCTGAACTTTCAAGTACTGCTTCACTGATTAGCCATGCCGTTATTAGAAAGCATGCCCATAGGATCGAACATGAGCAATTCTGAGTATTTTCAATGGTTTTCGCTGCCCCTACTGTGTAAATCACTTAGAGATCATGTCTATAGGTTTAATAACTTATAACATGTAATCTCGATAATCAGCATGCAATACCAAATGCTACTAAACTATATTGTTGTTTGCAAATCATGTCTATAAGTTTAAGGTTGCGTCTTGCATCTGAAATTTCCTGCATGTTTGAATCCAAGGTCGCATAGAAACCATGTCTATAGGGCCTAATGGCATTAATTTGCCTCAATTCTGGAACTGTCTAACGCCTAATGTGAGTATCTGTTTGCATGCATTTGTTGTCTAAGTGTGGAGGCTACTTTGAGCCTTTAACTGCCTTTACGTGAATGTCTTATATGTTTTGTATGTCACCTAGTTTTATCATTTTGAGAAGCCTAAGTAAAGTCAAGAACCACCCTAAATAGAGGTCCAATGCCTCCTCGACCATAGGCATGGGATGGGTAGTGCATGCACAGGATATGATTTAGAATTGAATTAGAGTGCTTTTAGGTAAACAAATTTAACATAGTAATCGGGTAGCAGGAGATGATAGTATGTGCCCGGTGAATAATATGAGTAAATCCCTGCCTCAAGAGAGTTGCGAAGTATTATTTATGTTGCTTGGCATCCTTTAGGTTAAAAAACTTAGGACCCCCTCCCCCTCTTCTTTATACATTTAGTCATCTAATACAGATCGTTACAGTTATATCTTTGTAATCCTTGTTTCTCATTAGTTATAATAAATTTATTTGACCCGTACTCTCTTTGTTTATCTTGCCTAATTATAATCCACATAGTCTTAAGTTCGGTCGGAACCCACAGTTATGGACCTCGAAGAGTGCCTAACATCTTCTCTTTGAGGTAATTTGAGTCCTTACCCGATATTTGGTGGTGTTGACTAGTTGAACAGAGTTATTTGCATAGTAGGTGCCCTAACGCACCTCAAAAATCATTAGGTGGCGACTCTTCTTCTTTTAGCACTCTATCTCCCATTCGAAAGATTGTCACAACCTGGAAACCCACTTTCGCGAGAAAATGCGGTGCGACACCTGTGGCATGCAGTGGATATACCCTAGACTTGATGTATTCCTTGATATCTTGAAACCAAGGTTCACCATCAAGTTCCTCTTAAACCACAATAATAATGCTGATCACACTTGGATATGCAAAGGGTCAACTTAAGTCTTATCTGGATGGTGCAACATCGATTTTAAAGTAGCTAATGCCTCAACAAACTCATTATGAATTCGGGGAATGTGTCTGAATTCCACTAACCTGAATCATTGACAAAGATCATACATACTCTATCACTACGGTATGAGCTTCAAGTCCCGTGTTTCCCATTCTCCCTGAATCTGGTGAACCAACAAATCTGAAGCTCCCATAACCAGTATTTCCTAGACTCCCATGTCTAAAGTTAACCTCAAACTCAGAATACATGCTTCGTACTCAGACATGTTACTGGTGCAATAAAATTGAAGCTGGGTTGTTACTCGGTAGTGCTGCCCTATTTCAGAAATGAGTACAACCCTTATTCCGACACCTTTCATGTTAGCAGTTCCATCAAAGAAGAATTTCCAACCTAGCTTTTCATTATGATCAACGTGTTCAACATACATCACTTCTTCATTGGGAAAATAAGTCTTCAAATGGCTCATATTTTTCATCCACCAAATTCTCGGCCAAGTGGTCCAGCCAAGGCTTGGGCTTTCATCCCGGTCTAAGTCACATAGATGACGTCAAAATCTCTGAGTAAAATCTGCCACTTTGCAAGTTATCATGTGGGCATAGGCTTCTGAAAGATATACTTTAGAGGATCCATGCGAGAAATGAGGTAAGTAGTGTAGGACGAAAGATAATGTTTCAACTTTCATACCACCTAAGTTAGGGCGCAACATATACTCTCGAGAAGAGTATACTTAACCTCATAAGGAGTAAACTTCTTACTGAGATAATAGATTGCTTGCTCTTTCTTTCCCGTGATGTCGTATTGACCCAGTACACAGCAAAAAGAATTATCCAGGACTATCAAATGGAGAATTAAAGGTTTTCCAGGCTCTGGCGAGACCATCATAGGTGGGTTTGACGAGTACCTCTTAATCTTATCAAATGATTCTTGGCACTCGTCTTTCCACTTGACTGTAGCGTTCTTCCTTAGAAACTTAAAGATGGGCTCACAGGTCATCGTGAGTTGAGCAACAAACCCACTGATGTAATTTAACCTTCTGAGCAAGCTCATCACCTCGGTTTTATTCTTGGGAGGCGGTAACTCTTGGATGGATTTGATCTTCAATGGGTCTAAATCAATACCGCATCGACTAACCACGAATTAGAAAAGCTTCCTGGACGGTGAGCTTAAGGTTATACTTGCGGAGCCTTTGGAAAAACTTCCTCAAATCCTTGACATGGCCATACTGCTTCTTTGACTTTATGATCACATCATCCACGTAGACCTCAATCTCTCTATGTATAATATCATGAAATATGGTAGTCGCTGCCCTCATATAAGCTGCCCCAGCATTCTTCAAACCAAATGGCATTACCTGGTAGCAATATGTTCCCCATGGTGTGATGAACATTGTCTTTTCTGCATCTTCCTCATTCATCAGGATCTGGTGATATCCATCGTAGCAATCCATAAAAGATCGGATCTCATGCTTGGCACAATTATCAATCAAAATGTGGATATTCGGCAATGAAAAATCTTCCTTTGGGCTTGCCTTGTTAAGATCACGATAATCAACACAAACCCTCGTCTTACCATCCTTCTCTGGTACCGGCACAATATTAGCTAACCAAGTGGGATATTGAGTGACACGAATAATTTTTGCCCCAAGTTTCTTTGTGATTTCTTCTTTAATCTTCATATTCATGTCAGTCTTAAACTTCTTTATCTTCACAGGAGGGAAAATAGGATCAGTTGGCAATTTATAAACTACCAAATCAGTAATTAAGCCCGGCATATCGTCATATGACCATGCAAATACATCTTTGTACTCACACAGTGCTTTAATTATTTCTTCCTTGACTTGCGGTTCCAGATTCACACTTATCTTAGTCTCCCTGATATTGTCCTAATCTCCTAAATTGATTGCTTCAGTTTAATTCAAATTAGGCTTTTGTTTCTTTTCAAAATATTTTAGCTCTTTATTTATTTCCTCAAATGCTGCTTCTTTATCATATTCTACCTCTTGGATCATTATTTCAAGATTAAACTGGCTTTTAAGACTAGGCTGAAAATTTCTCATGCATCTCATTTTCATTGAACCATCGTAGAAAGAATTGTACAAAAGTAAAACAAAATGAAATACTATTAGGAATAATGGAAACCAGGAAATTACATTTCATTGAAAATAAAAGGATAGAAGGGTTTGAACATCAAAACAAGCAAAAATAAAAATCTGGATTATAACCCTGGAATAACCCAGTTAACAGAAATGAAAACAATTCAAACTACCAAAACTCCTTCCGGGTGGGAGAGGAGTAGCTTCCCAATTGCTGGGCTTCACATTTGGCCCAACGAGCTGCACATCTGCATTACTGGAACCTTTTCAATTTCCACCATATTAATCTCATTAACAATACTCTGGAACCTTTATCAACATTGACTACAGGTCTTGAGACTAATGATATTGGACGTTTTGCGACCCCTGGCTTGACAAAAGACTTGGAGATATGTGGAACAGGATTGGGAAGCGACCATACCTTCTGTTTCAGATTTTTAGCCCTTTGTAAGTCCTCTGCGGGCGTGAATCCCAAACCAAATGTACCAAAATTTTCACGTGGGCACATTGGATGCACAATACCCCATAGAGATGAACCAAGACCTTTACCCGCACAAAACCATTCTTCAATATTTCATGTGCTACCATGACGGACGCGGAGGATAGCCTTAGACCTGGAATGTATTCTCCCTTAGGAATCTTCTCAACATACACTATTTTGAAAGTTTGGTAGACCCAAGGTCCTATATCATCTTCAACTTTAATAAATGGAACAAATGTGTCATTATACGCAGATATGTCCTCATCACCGTGCACAACTATTTTCTGCCTATCCCATTCAAACTTTACCATTTGATGCAGTGAAGACGGGATTGCCTTAGCCGTATGTATCCAGGGCCCGCCCAATAACAAATTGTAGGAGACAATCACATCTAGCACTTGGAATTCCATAGTGAACTCAACTGTCCCTATCGACAGTTCGAGCATTATATCACCGATAGAATTTTTCCCTCCCCCATCAAAGCCTCGAACACATACATCGCTCATATGGATTCTTTCAATTTCGATCTTCGACTTTTGTAGAGTAGACAAAGAACAAATATTTGCTCTAGAGCCGCTATCAACCTGTACCCTCTTGACAACAAAATGCTTGCACTTCACCGTGAGATAAAGAGCTCGCTTCTGTTTTTTACCCACCATAGGGAGTTCATCATCTGAGAAAGTGATCTTGTTTTCTTCGATGATCGTGTTAGAAATTTTTGTTGACACCCAATTTTTCTCTAATTTTTCAAATAGTATATACATTTTTAAAATATCATTTTGCATCTGTCATGCCCCGAACCTAGGGGGCGAGACCGGCACCTGATGCCTCACCTATCCTTGTGTACCAACTTGCGACTAAGAGATCTGAATATATAATTTCATACTTTAGCCATTGGACACATGGCAAGAATATTGTCAAAGCAAAATATAAAACTAAACGGAAACTAACGCTGACTAAACATCAATATAAAGCTGGGCCTGTAGACATGTGATTTTTGACCCTCCCCAAGATTTTATACTTTTTAATGTTTAAATATTTAGTTTAGGTCTAATATAGTTATTTTAACTAGTTTTTGACTCTTTTACTTTATTTTTATCACAAAATGAAAAAATACAAAAATAGTTTTATTTTCTCTATTTAATTAAGGTATTAGATATTTTTAGAAAAATATTATATTTAACCCATTCTTATATTTAGTATAATCCTTGAAAATATCAAAAAATAGTGTCGTGTCATAATATAGTTGTTTTAGTTAATTAGGATTACTTTTACAATTTTATGGTATTATTTTAGAAAAAAAATTAATATTTTTAGCCAAATTGCAAGAATTATAGAATTAAAAGCCAAACTTATAACCCAATTCACAAAGCCCAATCTTCTTGACCCAATTCACCCACTAACCCAACCCATAACCTTTTAATCCTGGCCCTCTATTTAAATTTAATCCTATGGCCAATATTAATTTCCCGAAAAAGCCAAATAAAAAACACACAAGACCAATAACCCTAGGGATGACTGTCTTCTTCTTCATCGAAACAGATCCTTCTCCTTAAACGAGCAACAGAAGCCTAGCCGTCATTCCCTCTCCATCTTCAACCTTAGACAACAATGAAAACCCATCAGCCATCTTCAAGAAGAAAGAATACACTGGCGGAACCCTAGAACTCCATACCTAGACAGCCGCCGCCCACCACCTGAAACCGCATCCGCCAACGACTCTACTTGCCGAAAAAATGCATATAGCCTTCCAGACATCTTCTCCACCCTCACTCACCAAGAGAAACGTTGCTTCTCCATCTTCATTCATCTTAGCCGTCATCAATCTCCATAAACCCCCGAACCCTTCTGCCCTTAGAGCGGCAACTCTGTTCCAACGACCACCCAGATCCGCCGAACTTCTTCCTTTTCTTGTTACGTGAAAAACCAGGACCCTACACCAGCAGACACCGGCTGCACCAGTCCCTACTCCACACCTCCGCCGCCAGACAACCACCCACCAAGCCCCCTCATCTCTTCATCGACAGGAGAACCAAGCTCAACCCCCGACTCCCTCGACCACACACACGCACATACGAGAAACGGGAGGCTGAAAATAGTCCAAAAAATCAAAGGGTAACGAGGTTTTGTTTTGTTTGATTTTAACTTTTCATTTTCTGATTTTCAATTGAGTCTAACTTTGTTTCTGAATTCAAATGCGAGATATATAATGAAAATTGAGGCGTTTCTTTTAGTGTTGGTTTCCGAAATGGGTTGGAGTTGAAGCGGGTGTTCGATCGTTGGAGTTGTTGCCCGAGGTGCGGTCCGTCGATTTCGTTCGGGCTGGATCTGCTATTTCAAACTTCATTCGTAAGGTCTATACCTTTTCATCCATTTTTATTAATTCATAGATACACTACATGTTCTCGTGAGTTTGAACCTGTTATAATGGTAATCTCGGTTTGCTTCATTGTTGATTTGTTTAATTCGTCCTTTGAGTGATTGAATTAATCTGTTACTATTTAATCTTAGTTAGCCTTACTGTTATTTTTTTCAAGTTGTTCTTTGGATGGTTGAATTATGTTTCATCATATCTGTTCTATACACTTGTAAATGAAAACATGAAGAAATTAGTTTGAATGGAAATGGTGTCACTTTGAAGTGTCAGGTTGGGAAAATAATCCATGAAACAACGGAATTAGCTCTCGGTCGTAAATTGTGAACCAAACTTCACATCATATTATTTTATTTTTGTTATTTTATTGCTAGCAGCATGTTTAGGCCGTCAACACTTGGGTAGGAAATCTTAGGATTTTTCATTTGCTTTTGGTTTTGAGGTGAGAGGTTGTCCCGTAGATAAATTCATCCAGGGAATGCCCTGTGGACTTTGTAAATATTTTAACCCGGGAAATGCCCCGAAGTACTTTGTAAATATTTTGGAGGGCGTGACGCGTTTGTGAAGGAAGCATAGTGAAGTATTTTATTTTTATTTTTCTTTTACTAGGTGGAGACGACCTCAAGCCCTTTTGTGCGTTTGTTTTACCTCAACTTGAATATTTTAGAAGCCGACTTGATCATGTACGCAATCGAACTAGTTACTGGACTTGGGGAGTGCCTAACACCTTCTCCCCAAGTCAAATGAACCCCCTTACCTGAATCTCTGGTGCAGACTTAGTTTTGGAGTCCAAAGTATTTTAAAGGAAAAAAAGTATTTTTAAAAAAATGGTGATCTGGAACACCGAAATCAATGTCAGGTGGCGACTCTGAATAATTTCCGTTTGAACACAATTTTGTCACGTTCTAATTAGAAAACCCTTTTCAAGCTTTACTAAATCTTTTTATTTATTTAAGAGGGTTAAGTGAAAGTTTGAATAAAAAGGGATGTGACGTCTCTGGCGACTCTGCTGGGGAGTTATAGGTTCGAGCTAATACTTGATCTTGTTGGCTTTTAGGATATTAGGTTGAGGTTTTTATGTGTTTTGTTTGCTTTATTTGATTTTTATTTTGTTTATGTCTTTTTATTATTTGCTAGCTGCTTATTTGTTTATAGTTTTTTTCTTTATGTGTTACTGCTTCATAAACTATCATCATTTGCATAAACCATGGGTCTTCTTTTTGCAACAAGTCTTCCGGAGTACGTTTGAGCGTACATGGCCTTTTTGTGAGTCACTAGTGTCTTTAGGCGGTTGGCGTGGGAGCGTGGAGTGGGCGGACAGCTAGAGCAGCCGTCATCAACCACGTGCCGCCCCGAATTGTCTTGTCTAGCGAACCCCAAACGTAAGTCAGCCTTTAGGTCATTTTTATTTGCATCATGTCATTTAGACCTAGCAGGGCTCGATCCCAGGTACCGTGTCCCTTTGCAGGAAGTCTATCCAAATTATGTCAAAAATGGTTTCGGGCCCAAAAAGACATTCATTCATCCCTATGTGATTAATGATGTATTTTGGGCCGGGGACGGGCCTAAATGGGCCAAATAGGCCGGGCAAAACGGGCCAGGTCTCAAGCGGGCTGGGCTCTGGCGGTCCCGGGCTTCATGGGCTCAACGGGTGGAACCATCCCATGACGTGCCTAAACCCACGTGGTCCTGGGCTAAATGGGCTGGGCTCACGGGCCTAACGGGCTTTTTTTTTTTCGGGCTATTTTTTTTATTTCTTTTGTTTAAGGCAATTTTTTATAAATCATATATGTATATACTAATATAAATTACTTTCTTATACATGGCTATATAAATATATGTAGTATATATAATATAGAAACCTAAATATTAAAGTGCTTGAAGAAAAAATAAAATAACAAAACATTAGTAAAACTAAATTATCATGCATAATAAATTAATAACAAAGTAAAATATTAAGCATAAATACGTTTAATAATTTTAAAATAACCCAAATTGTCGAAAAATCTTAAGTACGAATTTTCGGATAAATGTGCTCAAGACAATACTTTATATGCCTCCTTAAAATGCTTGTGGTACACCCTGAACGAAAATTTAAGACTCTACCACAGTTCTTGCACTTTAATATTTGGCCTTCTTCATTTTCTTCAAGCACTTCAAAGTATTTCTAAACAAATAAGCGCAATCTTTCCGAACGAGACATGATTTAACTTGAAATTTGAGATTGAGACTTGAAGCCTTAAAGATTGGAGATTGAGAGATTGAGAGAAATTTAGATTGAGAAATGAGTATTGAGTATTGAAATAAAGAAGAGGGAGGGAGGTATTTATAGTTTTAGGAAGGTTAGTTTTGTAAATTGAAAAAGAAAAAAAATTAAAAAAATAGGCTATTTTTGTGCAATATGACCGTTGGCAATAGTCATTGGGGGTGGGGCCCTCCTTTTGAAAAATTTTGTAATATTATTTAGTATATATAGTATGTTAGTATATATATCTATATATATATATATATATAGTATATAGTATATAGTATATATAGTATACTATACTATATATAGTATGTTATGTATATATATTTCCAAATATAATTTCTTGTAATGTTTTGTAGTATATATAGTATGTTAGTATATATGGACTATTCTTTTGAATTTGTTCCATTATTAGTAGAATTAGCCTGAAGTTAAGCATGTTAGTTTAATTAATAGTGAGAATTATCTTCCTGTTTCAAATTGTATAAAAATGGATGTCATTTGTGTTAAATTTGATAGTCTCTAAGCCTATACTCTTTGCTTTACTCTGGAGCTGGGCTCACTTTTGAGCCTAAATCTTATTCAACAGCTAAGGCAGGCCCGTCTGATAGGGATAGAAAACCTGTTGGAGTGTAGAGGTAACCTGCGCCACGGCTTGGGCCTAAAAATGGCCAGGTTTATTTGATGCCATGGGTATTTGATATCCCTTCTATGACCCGCCTCTCCTCTCATTTGGTCTTTTGGGCCTATTATTTGGGTCAGTCTGAAAATCTATTTGAAGCTCGATTTTTTCGGATAATAATAATTAATTAGGATATTTAAATAGAAAATATAGATTGCTTCAGGCTTGGCCTTTAATAATAAAATGATGAGACGAGCCTCGCCAAATCAAAAATAAAATTGCGGGGCCCTCAATAAATGGTTGATTCAAAATACTTAGAATTAGGAGGACCGTTTAGCAAATTTCACGGTCTTCCCCAAAGTTAATAAACGCGTAGTCACTTTAGGCTCGTATGTTAATAATATTGCCTTCACAAATATGGGTGCACATTTATGTGACCCAAATCCAAATCTCAACGAAGTTGAAATGTGTTAAAAGCCACGGGCGTACTGGTACGGCGTGGTTCGAGATACATTTTCATGGCACTGTAATTCTTGTAAAATAAATAATAAATAGAATAAAAGCGGGTTATTAATAAAACACACACAAAAATAGAATGTGTATTGAAATCAGATAAAATCAAATACAACAGTTGAGCAACCGTGCTAGAACCACGGAATCCGGGAATGCCTAACACCTTCTCCCGAGTTAACAGAATTCCTTATCCAGATTTCTGGTTCGCGGACTGTTAACAGAGTCATATCTTCCTCTGTTCGGGATTCAACCGGTGACTTGGGACACCATTAATCTCCCAAGTGGCGACTCTGAATAAATAATAATAAATCTCGTTCCGACTGTCCTTTAATTGGAAAAACTCCTTTACGCCCTTCACGGGGTGTATTAAACTCGTAAAAAAGAGGTGTGACAGTTCTGTGAAGAAAGATTGAAAATTAGCAATATATTTATTTTTGGTATATATATATATATATATATATATATATATATATATTATATATAGTATGTTATGTATATATATTATAGCTTATAAAGAATTGCAAGTTAAAGACAAACAAATATTGCAAAGAGATATTCAAGGGAATGTCTTATAATTTTTATTACCAAAAATGGCATATCTTTCTTAGTCTTCCAAACAATTAATGTTTCGAGGCGTTTAGAAGGTTGTCTATTAAAAGTAGGGGTTTCTACAGGTGGGTCGGACGGGGCATCAGTTGGGTTATTAACAGGACTAGTAGGTGTATCCTCTAAATCTGATTGGGTTTCATCTACATCCACATTTTCCTCATCATTTTCTAAGATAGTTTCATTAAGATAAAAGCATTCATAACTTCTTCATTTAATTGTTGACCTGGTGCAATATTATGGCAAAATTGACTATCGGAAAATTAAAAACAAGGGTTATCACTATCAAGAATAATAGGAGCAGCAGGACGGGTAACAGGTCTGGGTTGG
>MU684787.1:0-37985 GCA_026770625.1 Nicotiana glauca
CATATACAATATTCAGCTACTAAGAAATGAACTACAATTGATTCTAGACATCACAACAATATAGAAAAACAGTCCAGTCTCAATTATACAATCCGTGACTCCTACACATACAAATCGACCCCCAACTAAGTTTAACAAATATACCTAACATCTAGTTAACTATCAGCACACAACAGTCCAAGCAGCATACTTCCCTGATTAAATAAGTAAACCATTTTATTCCCATTTCAAACTCAAAGTTACATCAGTGTTGAACTCGAAAATGTACCTGGTAATAGGCGATAGAAGAAAAACAGAAGTGATCAGCACAACAGTAGTATACAGCAACAACAACAACCAGCAAATCAGTAATATACAACAACAGCAACAGTAACAACCAATAACAAGCAACTTAAAACCAACAGAATAAACCCCAGCAACCAGCAGTCCAGAAAAACCAGTGAAAAACTCAAAAATAACCCAATGAAACAGTAACAAATATCCAACCAAAACAAAGAAGAAACCAATTGAAATCCCTGCAATATAAAACTGAAATCAGTGGTAGAAAACAGGGGATCCAGAAACACAATGGGATAGGAAGTTTTTGATTTTTGTTTTTTTCAAATTCTCCAAGAAAGAAAACTCTCAAAGACTGAACTTTAAAGTGTTAAAATCTAGCCTATTCTTAACTCCTCACTAATTGAATTCTCAATCTCAAAAAATCTAGCCGACTTAAATTTTGAATTTTTCTCTTCAGCCCCCCCCAATCAGTCAAAATGACTCTTATTTATAACACCCAACAGACCTCTTTAGCCCTTGGAACACCCTCCTGAAAATCAGCCTGCCCAATCTCTTTCAAGACCCGCTAAAGAATGCTTTGCCTTATTTTATTCCCTAATTTAAGGCATATATTAAGGCTTGTTCCCCATTAACATTAAACAAATGGTGTCTAATCCCCCACTAGTTAGACCCTTAAATTAGTCTCAATTACAGCCCTGTTAAATCCCTAAATTATCCCTTAACTCCCCTCAATATGACTGCCCTGCCCTAAACCTCTTTGATCTGTTTTAAACCTTTTAATCCCAAAAATCTATCCAAACCTAAAATTTACCTAAAATTGAATTCCGATCAACAGCTATAACCAAATCCTTAATATCAAACAATGATTCAAGGCAGACAATACAATTCAAGCAGACATGGCACCAAACAAAAGGCATTGAAATGCGAGCAAAACTGAATATCAACTAGACGTTCAAGCAATTATCAGGCTTAAAACACAAAATTAACACAGAAAGAAGCCAAACGGATAACCTATTGGGAGAAAGATATACACTATGGTCATGCTATTCTATCAATCAAACCTGAAGAACTAATTCACGACATGTATTCCATCAACTATACAAGCCATATTGTACAACAATTATTGATTTGAGTGGCATTTGACAGAAACAGTGAGTTATAATACAAACAACTAATCGACGAAACTTATCAAGTCGATTACACATCCTATTATATACTAAACAACGAATAGAAACAATTTGACCAAATAAAAGGTCTACTGGAGTAGAAGAACAGAACAATTGACAAAAAAAATAAAAAAATTAATACAACAAATCTAAACAAATAAAAAGACATTAAAACATCAAAAATAGAATAAAAGGAGAGAAAGAAAAATACCTTAAATGGAACAGAGAACATACGGACTTGAATTGACTCAGACTTGAACTTTTGAGGTCAAACAGACCTTAATCGAGTGTTCTCAACTGAGAACACTTCGACTAAGGTCAGTTAAACACCCAAATTCCCTTCAATTTCGGGCATAAACCCGTTTTGGTTTTCTAGGGTTCTTATGTTTTGATTTGGGGTTCGAGTGTTTCTAGCAGGATTCGAACCAAACCAAGAGTGGTTTGGTAGCGATGGAGGTAAGGGGATTGTCTGGTGTAATTTGAGGCTGGTTGGGGTAGGTTCATGTTTGGCTCGAATCTTTAAACGAAGATTCGAGAAGTTCCAGAAATATTCGAACCAAACGGGTGGTGGAATCGGATTGGGGGTGGCTAGAAGGCCTTAGGGTGTTAATTTGGTGACCGGTGGCGTTGTTGCCACCGGGTTTCAGGTGGAGGGGTCTTAAGGCGGCTAGGGGTTGGGTGAAGGGGATCGTCTTTGATAGAGATGATGATGAACAGGGAAGGGAGGGGGTGTTTGGATTGGGGGGAAGGGGGGGCTGGGTAGGTGATTAAGCTTATATAGGAAGATGGTGTTTTGATCTTGGCCGTTTGAGGTGAAACGGTAGCGTTTTGGTTAAGTGGGGAATAGGGTCGGTTCGGGAAAACGGGTCGGGGCTGGAGAGACGATCTCGACCGTTGGATCATGATTAATGGACGGCTGAGATCTTTTGGCCATGGAACGCCGTCGTTTTGGACGTCTGGGAGGTCTGGTCAATTGGACCGGGTTAAAAATGTTTTGGGCCTGATTCAAGGGCTGTTTGGGACAACCCAGCTCTGAGTTTTCTCTTTATTTTTATTTCCTTAATTTCTAATTAATAAAACCAAAATTCTTACTTAAATGATAAAATAAAAAATTAACTAAAATACTAATTAACTTCTAATAACAATTATCACACATAATTAATACCAATTTAAAATCACACAATTTTGACTTTAAATGCTAAAAATACAAATTACATTATTTTTGTGATTTTCTCATTTTTGTAAAGAACACTTAATTACTCTTAATTGTACAATTAAATCCTAAACGTAAATGCGACATATGTTTTATGTTTTCACCGATTTAAACAAATAAGCATGCACATATAAATGCAAACAATAAGAGAAAAATAACACAAAATCCACGAAAATTGCAAAAAACACAAAGCTATTTTCTTTTGAATTTTTGGTAGTAATTCTCATGTAGGGCAAAAATAACGTGCTCACAAGTATACCTAGAAATAATTCAACGAATGGTCGCCACCCTGGCGCGGTCCTTACTATCCATTGGAGAAGTCAATACCCCGGTTAGAGTAGACCTTCCAACCAGCCGAGGTCATTTACGGGTCAGAAGAAGAAAAAGTACTGGCAGCAATGAGGAATTTGTTCCTAGAAGACGATGATATAGATTGTTGTGTCATTTTCGAGGAGGAGGGGGAGGAAGGCCCTTCTATACAGGCTGTAAACGGAGGAGCACGCCTCAATAACTGGACTATCAGAATTACCAGAGCCCGACGAGCCTTGGGTAGCAAGGCTGAACAATCATCATGCACTATTTATTAGTTTACTTTCCTTTCTCATTTTTATTTTTCCAAGAAAGACCTCCAATGTTCAAAACATTTATGGAATTTATCAAAGCATTTCAATTTTCTTATAAATCTTACTCTTATTATTTTCTCTCATTACTTTACTTATACAACATTACTATTACTTATCTTGCTGAACCAATGACTGTGCCATGCAACGAGACAATGCAACAAACGAACATAGATTCAGAGGAAGACGATATACCGAAAAAGATTGTTAAAGAAGTTGAGAGTTTTAAAAATTAGCCTAAGTCCAACCTGGACAAGACAGAAATTATTAACCTGGGAGATGCACAAAACATTAAAGAAACACGAATCAGTGTTCATTTGTCACCATCAGAGAAGTAATCATATATAAAGTTTCTAACAGAGTATGAGGACATATTCTCCTGGTCATACGACGACATGACTGGTCTGAGTACATCTATTGTGGCTCACAAACTACCAACATATCCAGCCTATCCACCGGTAAAACAAAATCTCAAAAAGTTCAAGCCAGATATGAGTTTGAAAATTAAGGAAGAAGTCACTAAGCAGGTCAAAGCCAAGGTTCTCAAGGTAGTGGAATATCCAACATGGTTAGCCAACATTGTGCCAGTACCGAAGAAGGACGGGAAGATTAGAGTCTGTGTTGACTACCGGGTTAGATTCTGTGTCGACTACCTTGCCAAACATACACATCCTGATTAACAATTGCGTCAAACACGAGTTGCAATCATTTGTAGATTATTTCACGAGGTAGCATCAGATCTGGATGGATGAAGAGGATGCTGAGAAAATGGCTTTTATTACGCCATGGGGAATGTATTGCTGCAAGATGATGCCATTCGGGTTAAATAATGTAGGGGCTACCTATATGAGGGCCATGACCACCATTTTCCACGATATGATACACAAGGAGATCGAAGTATGTGAATGATGTCATCATCAAGTCAAAGAAATCCACTGATCATATAGAAGATCTGAGGAAGCTTTTCAACCGATTGTGAAGGTATAACCTAAAACTGAATCCCGCAAAATGAGCCTTCGGGGTTCCTGCCGAAAAAGTTCTTGGGTTTATTGTGAGTCGCCGGGGAATAGAACTGGATCCATCAAATATCAAAGCCATTCAAGAATTGCCACCTCCATGGAATAAGAAAGATGGAATGAGCTTCTTGGGGAGACTTAACTATATCAACCGGTTCATAGCACAATCTACAGTTATCTGTGAGCCGATCTTCAAGATGTTGAAGAAGGATGCCACCATCGAATGGACTGATGACTTCCAGAAAGCTTTCAATAGAATCAAGGAATACTTGTCAACGCCACCAATTTTGGTCCCCCCCGAGCCGGTTAGACCTTTGTTACTCTACATCGCAGTGTTAGATGGTGCCTTCGGTTGCGTCCTGGGGTAGCATGCCAAGACAGGAAAGAAAGAACAGGCCATTTACTACCTCAGCAAAAAGTTCACTCCGCACACGTCCCGGTATTCTCTGTTGGAACGCACCTGTTGTGCTTTAACTTGGGTAGCCCAGAATCTGAGGCACTACTTCTGTACCTATACTACATATCTCATATCAAGGATTGATCCTTTGAAATACATCTTTCAGAAGCCCATGCCTACCGACAAGCTCGCCAAGTGGCAGATCCTGTTGAGTGAATTCGACATTGTCTACGTGACCCAGAAAGCAGTCAAAGGACAGGCACTAGTGGATCACCTTGCTAAAAACCCCGTGGATGGAGAATACGAGCCCCTAAAGACATATTTTCTATATAAAGAGATATCATTCATATGAGAGGATATTGCAGAGTCCTATGACGGTTGGATAATGTTTTTCGACGGAGCAGCAAATTTCAAAGGAGTTGGCATAGGAGCAGTCCCAGTGTCAAAAATTGGTCAGCACTATCTGATATCCACCAAGCCCAGATTCCCATGCACCAACAACATGGCCGAGTAGGAAGCCTGCATCTTAGGGCTGAAGATGGCCATTGACATGAGCATCCAAGAGTTGCTAATAATTGGGGATTCAGACCTACTCATACATCTGCTACCTGGAGAATGGGCGACCAAGAATTCCAATATACTCCCTTATCTACACCATGTATAGGAGTTGAGGAAAAGGTTCGCAAAGACAGAGTTCCAGCATGTTCCCAGAGTCCAAAATGAGTTTGATGATGCATTGGCTACCCTATCGTCCATGATAAAGCATCCAGATAAAAACTTCATTGATCCTATTCCTTTGAAAATCCATAATCAGCTAGCTTATTATGCTCATATCGAAGAAGAAGCAGATGGAAAACCTTGATTTCACGAAATCAAGGAATATTTGGCAAAAGGAGAGTACCCAGAGCTTGCAAATGCTACTCAAATGTGCACACTTCGAAGGTTGTCCAACAATTTTTTTCATAGCGGAGGAATCCTATATAGGTGGACTCCTGATCTGGGATTATTAAGGTGTGTCTATGCAAAGGAAGCATCCAAACTGCTAGAGGAAATGCATGTCGGGACCTGTGGTCCGCATATGAACGGCTTTGTCTTAGCCAAGAAGATACTCCGTGATGGTTACTTTTGGATGACCGTGGAGACGGACTGCATCTAGTACGTCCGAAAATGCCACCGCTGCCAGATACATACATACATGATAAACCTCCAAATGAGATTAATGCAACAAGCTTACCACAGTCGTTCGCCGCTTGGGGAATGGATGTTATTGGACCGATCGAACCTGCCACTTCCAACGGGCACAAATTCATCCTAGTGGCAATTGACTATTTTACCAAATAGGTTGAACCAGTATCTTACAAAGCAATAACTAAGGAAGTCGTGGCAGATTTTATCCGGGATCGCATTTTTTGCCGATTCGGGATTCCAGAATCAATCATCACTGATAATGGTTCCAACCTCAACAGTGACTTAATGAAAGCTATGTGTGAGACCTTCAAGATCAGACACAAGAATTTCACAGCCTATAGAACTCAGATGAATGGAGCCATAGAAGCCGCCAACAAAAAACATCAAGAAGATATTGAGGAAAATGATAGAGAATCATAAGCAATGGCACAAAAAGTTATCATTTTCTCTATTGGGGTATCGCACAATAGTCTGCACATCAACTGGGGAAACTCCCTATATGTGAGTTTATGGTACAGAGGCAGTTATTCCCGCCGAAGTAGAAATTCCTTTCTTAAGGATCATACAAAGAGCCGAGCTCGATGATGTAGAATGGGTGAAGAGTCGTTATAAGCAACTAGCTCTCATAGATCGGAAGAGAATGAATGCAGTTTGTCATGGTCAACTTCATCAGAACAGAATGTCTAGAGCCTTCAACAAGAGAGTCAAGCCAAGACGGTTCACACCGGGGCAACTGGTGTTAAAGAAAATTTTCCCACATCAAGATAAAGCCAAAGGGAAGTTCTTTCCCAACTGGCAAGGTCCATAAATGGTTTACCGGGTTCTGACAGGAGTAGCCCTTATACTTGTAGAAATGGACGGAGAACTTTGGCCAAAACCAATCAATTCAGATGCAGTCAAGCGCTACTATGTGTAATTTTATGCTTTTCCTATATGATGTAATTTGAACTACGTCTAACCTGATTTCTATTTAAGAGGGCAAACGTAGGGAACCTTGTGGGTTCGGTCATGATTCAATAAAACTTTCATTCCTCCCCGCAATTGGAAACTAGGGCAGAATTTTGAGGAGGACCCTCAAAATTCCGAAGTAATTTCAGCCGATCATCATAAGCAATCGTCAGAAGCAGCAACACGTTAAACTGGGGCAGAATTTTGAGGAGGACCCTTAAAATTCCAAAGCCAGAGAGGTTGCAATGTCCTGAACCACGTCATAACTGTCGGTTCATCCAAAAAAACCATTTCTTAAATATATACTTATGTCATATCTTTACAAACTAATGCATGTTTATTATCGAAATCACTTTGTTCAGCAAGGCTACCCCAATAATACATACCGTGTCATTAGACCAAAACCGAATAGGGCAAGCAAAGTCAGTGGGGACACGAAACTAACCTTTCCCCTTTACAAAACTCATAATTTTTCTTTGGATGCAGGCACCCAAGTCACAAAATCATATATTATACTCATACTGTTCAGGAATACAACTCTTAGAATTGTCACACCTATTCACAGTTGCTATCCGCATACAGTACCCCCAGCGGCCACGATATCGCAATCAGCTATCAACTACCAGCTATTAGCTAAGAAATTTTATTACTATTCTCCTTTTATTTCTTGTACAAGGATACCATTATGCCTTCCGAGACTGAGCACTGTCTCCATCTGCATTCCTGCATTGCACAAGGCTACCATTTTGCCTTTCGAGGTTAAGCTCTACCTCCATCTGCATTCCTGCTTTGCACAAGGCTACCATTCTGCCTTCCAAGGTTAAGCTCTACCTTCATCTACATTTCTGCATTGTATAAGGCTACCATTCTACCTTCCGAGGTTAAGCTCTACATCCATCTGCATTTTTGCATTGCATAAAGGCTACCATTCTACCTTTGGAGACTAAGCATTATCTCCATTTGCATTCCTGCATTGCATAAGGCTACCATTCTGCCTTCCGAGACTAAGCTGTCTCCATCTGCATTCCTGCATTGTATAAGGCTACCATTCTGCCTTTCGAGACTAAGCACTGTCTCCACCTGCATTCCTGCATTGCATAAGGCTACCATTCTGCCTTCCGATACTATTCACTGTCTCCATATGCATTCCTGCATTGCATAAGGCTAGCATTCTGCCTTCCGTGACTAAGCACTGTCTCCACTTGCACGGCTGAACATCGCCACCTTTATTTACCCTTGCACGGCTGAAAGATCACCACCTTTATTTATGTCTTGCATCGGCTGAAAGATCACCCCGTTTATCTACATCTTGCATGGCTGAAAGATCGCCACCTTTATTTGTCTTGCATCGGCTGAAATATCGCCACTTTATTTATGTTTTCATGGGCTGAAAGACCGCCACCTATTGCATTTCATGTGCTGAAAGATCGCCAAATTTTCCAAAGGTATCATTGTTCGGAGGCACCATTCGCATAGCTCGAGAGCGCGATGCCATGGCCTGAGGACCCCTTTTAATCTCTTGCATATCATTATTCAAAGGCATCATAGTTCGGAAACATCATTCCCATAGCCCGAGAGCAGCATTTCATGGCCTGAGAATCCATTGTTATACGCTTCATGGCCCAGGACATCATGGTCTAAGGACGTCATCCTAACCATCCAAAGACAACATTCATGGTCTAACGGGAACTTGCATCACATTTAAATTTATGCACAATATATGCTTGTATTGCTTATTTGCAGGTAAATCGGCTAGCAATGGTCATCTCAGCAAGAGCAATCCCGCTCCAGTTCCCGCAGCCCTATCAGACTTTAACCATCTACCCCAACCTAAATATCGCATCCGTTCTTGAAAGATCTCCACCGGCATATCCCGTCGACGGATCCTGAACTACATATGGACTAATTCCTGTAAGACCAGGGATATATAGGCAGCTCAGGAGCCAGAGCACAGTCAATCTTTTCAAACCATTTTGCCCGGTCAAAATTGGCCATCATATCTTTACCCAACAACTCCTTCATCCTTCACGGGTAAAGAGGGGCAGCTGTTGGTACCCAATTTTTTCCTGTATATTTTTTATATGGAAAATACTTTCAAAATAGTAAGTGTGTATATATATATATATATATATATATATATATATATATATATATATATATATATATATATGTATATATAAGCATGTCCAAGTATTTTATTATTTTTTTAATTTTGAAAAGATTTTTGAACCAATTTATTGACATGTTTTAGCAATACAAAAACCAATAATTGTTCCCAAATTATCCTTTTGGTGATTCAATTATTGTATTCTTATATTTATACAATATATAGCTAAGGTAATGTTTGCACATTTTTATAAATTGTTTTGGTATTTTTAAAGCTAAATTGCACTAAATTATAATTTTAGCCTATTTTAAGATTTTAGCGTTTATGATTACAAAATTGATTCCAACATTTTAAATTTAATGTTTATATATTATTAATTAATTTAGCACCTTTATTTTATTTTTTGAAATAATTTTACTATTTTTATAAAATAAAAAGGAAAAAGTGGCTATTTAAAAGTTAGCCCTATTTTATTTCAATTATAACCAAAATTAACCACTCCAGTAACCCAATTTCAAATTTAAAATTACCCAGTCCAATTAAAATTTAACCCGACCCTGACCCATTTATCCAACCCGTTTAGCTCTCCTTTTGATCCAGGTCGTTGATCATTTTGATCAACGACCACGATTCCCCTTGCCTTTTTTAATTCCCCAATGTCACGACCCCATTTCGCCCTCCGTGAACATGTCGTGATAGCAACTGGTTCCTATGACTAGGTAAGCCTAACAATGCGGAAATAACATAACTTGCGAAAACAATAATTAAACTAAACAAACTAGAAGGAATATTGTGTGTAAATGCCGCTCGGCATATACAACTCCATAATGTGGAAGTCTACAAATATCATCCCAAAACCCAGAAACTTACGGGAACACAAGCTAAGGGAAGGTAATACACTGCTCTAACTCCAAAATGTCTAAGACAACAGTACTAAAGGAAAAGCTAACTGCTAAAACTAGAATAAGATAGAGACTCCTGGTCTGCAGACGCGTCGGATGTACCTCGAAGTCTCTGCTAGATATCTCCGCCTCGAGCATGACATGCCTGGGTAGAGCTACCTGGATCTGCACATGAAAAACATGCACAGAAGGGGCATGAGTATACCACATCGGTACTCAGTAAGTGCCAAACCTAATCTCGGTTGGGTAGTGACGAGGAAGTTGAGGGCCCTACTGAGAATAAACATAACAATAAGTCTTGCAACATCATTAAATAAACAGAAATAATGAGTACAACTATGAAGTAAGACAGGTTATAAAAGGTAACAATTAACACTCAGAGAATAAGATAGCATAGAGTAAAATAGCTTTATATCAATACCAACAACAAGGATCTCCTAGGATACCGTCATGTAGTCCTTTTCCTCAACTGTCCAAGGAGCTCCCGGGATACTGTCCCGTAGTCCAGCTATCAGAGTGTCGGGGGAGGGGGGGATCTACCGGGAATCTAACTCGTAGTCCCAAAGTAAAGGTGTAGGGGGATCTATCGAGAATCTAACCCGTAGTCCCAAAGTAAACAAACAAGGGGGGGAGCTACCGGAATCCCACATCCGTAGTCCCAATGTAAATACGCAGTCACAGCAAGAAGATATCCAGAAATGAAGTTCAAAGATACAAGGAAACAGGTAGTTCTAGCCTAACATGCTTCACGTAGTACAAACAAAGCAACTTGAGCAAACAGGAAATTTAGACAAACTAAGCATGCTTTTCTAACTAACAGAGGCTATAATTGCAATTGGAATAAAACAGATAAGAAAGAAATTCAGTCTAAATATTTAAAGTAAAATGGGATTTTCAACAATTAGCTCAAGTACGCGCTCATCACCTCACGTATAAGGCATTTAATTACCAAACATCATATCCTAAGGGGAAGGGTCCCTCACACAAGGTTAGACAAGTCATTTACCTCGATCCGGCTCCAAAATCAACTCGAAACCACACGTTTGCCTCGAGTATCCGACTCCAAATGGGCCAAATCTATTCAATTCAATTACATATCATAAATAACATCTCAAACAACTGATTCTAATGTTTAATTCAAAGCTAAGATGCGAAATTAGGTAAAATAACCAAAATGCCCCTCAGGCCAACGTCTCGGAATCGGATGTAATTAACATTTTTAGAACCCTCATACTCTCACGACTCTATATAAAAATCCCTCAAATCAGAGGTCCAACACCCACTCAAATCTCAATAATTAGGTCTATGAAGTTTTTACCCATTTTGCATTCAAAATCCGAAATTAGATGGTGAAATTAACTAAAGATTGATGTAATATAACTAGAAAGGGTTAAGGAATCGTTACTCAATGATCTCCTCTTCAAATCCCTCTCAAAATCACCCTCTCTCCAGCTCTAATTCGATTTTTCTAACTTTTGAAACTAAACTCTCGAAATAATCACTATTTCTGGCCAATGAATTTTGCATATGCGGTCAAGGGACCGCATCTGCGATCCCGCTTCTGCGGAACATATGTCGCATCTGCGACTTTCACTTAAACGACCAGGAGCCACATCTGCGGTTCTTCTTCCACATATGCGAAACTGCTTCTGCGGTGAAACTTCCACATTTGCGGAACCTGAGGGCCACCCATAAATCCTTATCTGTGGCTCCGCATCTGCGGTCCCCAAATCGCAGATGCGAATATATGAGAAGCAGCAAAGCCTGCAATCTCTCAACTTCAAAAATCTTTCCGTCAACCATCCGAAATCATATCGAGGACCCCGGGACCTCAACCAAAAGTACCAACAACACCTAATACCTCATTCAAACTTGTACCAATCCTTAAACCACCTAAAATAATATCGGAAACTCGAATTAACCAATGATTTAAGCCTAAGAACTTCAAATTCTATCAAAACACGCTTTCGATAAAAAACCTAACCAAACCTCGTCTGAATGACCTGAAATTGTACACACATATCCCAAATGACATGACGGAGCTACTGCAAATTTCGAAATTCCATTCCGACCCTCGGATCAAATTTTCACTATCGGACCAGAAACTTCAAAAATTCAAACTTCGGCATTTCAAGCATAAATCAGCTACGGACCTCCAAAACACATTCCAAACATGCTCTCAACCCCGAAATTACCTAACGGAGCTAACGAAACCATCGGATTTCCATTTCGAGGCTGTCTTCATACTGTTCTGACTATGGACCATTTTCCAACACTTAATCTCTCATTTAGGGATTAAGTGTCCCAAAACTCTCTGAAACTCAAAACCGAACATCCCGACAAATCAAATTAGCATAAATATACTTGGGGAAAGCAGTTAATAAGGGATTGAGGCATTAATTCTTAAGACAACCATCTGGGTCATCACATCCTCCTACACTTAAACATTCGTTTGTCCTCAAACGAGCATAAAGACATACCTGATGTAGTAAAAATATGAGGGTAACTGCTGCGCATATCCTGCTCGGTCTCCCAGGTCGCCTCCTCGACCGGCTGACCCCGCCACTGAACCTTTACTGAAGCAATGTTCTTTGACCTCAACTTTCTGATCTGCCTGTCCAATATAACCACTGGCTCCTCAACATAGGATAGATCCTTGTCCAACTGGACTAAACTGAAATCCAACACGTGCGACGGGTCACCGTGACATCTCCGGAGCATCGAAAATGAAATACCGAATGAACTCCTGCCAAGATGGGAGGTAAGACAAGCTCATAAGAAACCTCCCTAACCCGCCTCAATACCTCAAAAGGGCCAATAAATATCAGACTCAACTTCCCTTTCTTCCCAAATCTCATAACTCCCTTCATAGGCGAAACCTAAAGCAGAACCCGCTCTCCAACCATATACGAAACATCACGAACCTTCCTGTCTGCATAGCTCTTCTGTCAAGACTGGCTGTACGGAGTCTATCCTGAATCATCTTAACCTTCTCCAATGCGTCCTGAACCAACTCTGTGCCCAATAGCCTGGCCTCACCCGACTCAAACCAACCCACCGGAGATTTACACCTCCTACCATATAAAGCCTCATACGGCGCCATCTGAATGCTGGACTGATAACTGTTGTTGTAAGAAAACTCCGCCAATGGCAAGAACTTATCCCAAGACCCTCCAAACTAAATTACACATGCACGAAACATATCCTCAATAATCTGAATAGTGCGCTCGGACTGTCCGTCCGTCTGGGGGTGAAATGTTGTGCTTAACTCCACCTGAGTACCTAACTCCTGCTGCATAGCTCTCCAGAATCGCGATGTAAACTGAGTACCTCTGTCTGAAATAATAGACACCGAAATACCATGCAGACGAATGATCTCCCCAATGTAAATCTCCGTCAACCGCTCCGATGAATAAGTGGTACACATAGGAATGAAATGAGTGGACTTGGTCAGCAGATCCACAATAACCCATATGGCATCAAACTTCTTCAAGGCCCGTGGGAGTCCAAATACAAAGTCCATGGTGATGCACTCCCATTTCCACTCCGGAATCTCTATACGCTGAAGCAACCCACCCGGTCTCTGGTGCTTACACTTCACCTGCTGGCAGTTGAGGCATCTAGATATATACCCAACTATATATTTCTTCATCCGCCTCCACCAATAGTGTTGCCTCAAGTCCTGATACATCTTTGCGGCACCCGGATGGATGGAATACCATGAACTATGGGCCTCTGCTAAAATAAACTCTCGAAGCTTATCAACATTGGGCACACAAATCTGACCCTGCATCCTCAATACCCCGTCATCTCCAATGGTCGCATCTCTGGCATCACCATGCTGAACCTTGTCCTTAAGGACAAGCAAATGAGGGTCATCATACTGCCTCTACCTGATACGATCAAATAAAGAAGACCGGGAAACCACACAAGCTAGAACCCGACTGGGCTCCAAAAGATCCAATTTCACAAACTGGCTAGCTAAGGCCTGAACATCCATCGCTATAGCCTCTCTGAAGCTGGTAAATATGCCAAACTCCCTAAACTCTCCACCCGACGACTCAAGGCTTCCGCCACCACATTGGCCTTGCCCCAGTGATACATAATAGTAATATCATAGTCCTTCAGCAACTCTAACCACCTCCTCTGGCAAAAATTTAGATCCTTTTGCTTGAACAAGTGTTGCAAGCTCCGATGGTCAGTATAGATCTCACAAGGCACACCGTACAAATAATGACGCTAGATCTTCAAGGCATGAACAATAGCAGCTAACTCAAGGTCATTGACAGGGTAATTCTTCTCATATATCTTCAACTGTCTAGACGCGTAGGCAATCACCCTAGCGTCCTTCATCAATACCACTCCGAGGCCAACTCTCGAGGCATCACAATAGACAGTATAAGACCCCAAACCGGTAGGTAATATCAAAATTAGGGCTGTAGTCAGGGCTGCCTTGAGCTTCTGAGAGCTCGCCTCACACTCCTTTGTCTACTGAAATGGAGCACCCTTTTGGGTCAATCTAGTCATAGGGGCTGCAATCGATGAAAACCCTTCACAAATCGACGGTAGTAGCCCGCCAAACCAAGGAAACTGTGAATCTCTATTGCTGAGGACGACCTGGGCCAACTCTACATGGCCTCTATCTTCCCCGGATCCACCCGAATGCCCTCACTCGATACCACGTGGCCTAAGAATGCCATAGAACTCAACCAAAACTCATATTTTGAGAACTTGTCATACAACGTTTTCTCTCTCAGGGTCCGAAGCACGATCCTCAGGTGCTGCTCATGATCTTCCCGACTCCCGGAAAACACCAAAATATCATCAATAAAAACAATAACAAACAAGTCGAGATATAGCCTGAACATACTGTGCATCAAATGCATAAAAGCTATTGTGGTATTTGTCAGCCCAAATGACATAACAAGGAACTCGTAATGACCATACCGAGTCTTGAAGGTAGTCTTAGGGATATCTGGCTCCTGAATATTCAACTGATGGTAACTTGAGTGCAAGTCAATCTTAGAAAACACCTGTGCACCCTGAAGCCGGTCGAATAAATCATCAATACGAGGCAAAGGATAACGGTTCTTCACTATAACCTTGTTCAACTGGCGATAATCAATACATATACGTATAAAACCATCCTTTGTCTTCAGAAACAAGATAGGAGCACCCCACAGTGAAACACTGTGTCGAATAAAACCCTTATCAAGCAATTCCTGCAACTGATCCTTTAACTCAGGAGAAGCCATACGATACGGAGGAATAGAAATGGGCCGAGTGCCCGGCAACAAATCAATGCCATAATCAATGTCTCTATCGGGCGGCATGCTCGGAAGATCAGCTGGAACTACATCGGGATAATCCCGTACCACTGGGACTGAATCAACAGAAGGGGTATCAGCACTGGCGTCTCTCACATAAGCTAAATATGCGGCACACCCCTTCTCAACCATACGCTGAGCTTTAAGGAGAGAGATAACTCTACTGGGAGTGCGATCTAAAGTACCACTCCACTCAACACACGAAATACCTAGCATAGCCATCGTCACGGTCTTGGCGTGACAATCAAGAATAGCAAAATGGGGCGATAACCAGTCCATGCCCAAGATAATATCAAAATTAACCTTACCGAGTAATAATAAATCTGCTCTGGTCTCAAAACCACAAATAGTAACCAGACATGACCGATAAATGCGGTCCACAACAAGAGAATCCCCCACAGAAGTAGATATATAAACAGGGACACTCAAAGAATCTCGAGGTACACCCAAATGTGGAGCAAAGTAAGAAGACACATAAGAGTAAGTAGGGCTCGAATCGAATAGAACCGATGCCTCTCTATGACAAACTAGTATAATACCTGTAATGACTGAGTCAGAGGAAACAACCTCGATACGAGCAAGAATAACATAATATCTGGCCTAGCCTCTCTCCTGAGGGCAACCTCTACCTCCCCGACCTCCGTCCCTAGCCGGTTGGGCAGACGGGGTAGCAGCTGGAGCTATGATCATGGCCCGAGAACTCTAAGGAGCACGCTATGGCTGAGCAGTCTATGAATATGCACCCCTACCAAATCTGGGGCAGTCCCTAACCATATGGCGTGTATGACCACACTCGAAACAAGCTCTGGGAGGACACGGCAGCTGTGACTAATTAGGGCCAGGTTTGCTGGACTAACCTCTGAAAGCAGCCCGCGCAAGAGGCGCGCTAGAAACTGGAGGTGCATAGTAAGGCTCCTGAGGTATAGGCGAAACTGGAGAACTACTGGCTGCTAGAAGAGCTGAATGGACTGGGCGATCCATATAACCCCTGCCATGATGACCTGTTGCTGGGGTACGGGCACCAGAGTAGTGGCCCGACTCTCGAGACCTCTTGGCCTCTCTCTCCTCTTGCTCCCTGGCGAGCATACCCTCTATCCTCCTAGTAATGCTCACTACCTGCTGATAAGGAATGTACATCTCCAAATCTCGAGCCATTCTAGATCTGATGGGTGGGATAAGACCCTCAATAAAGCTACAAACTCTCTCACGGACTGTAGCAACCAAGGCCGGTGCATGCCTGGCCAACCTGGTATAGTAGATAGCATACTCCGAAACGGTCATAGCAACCTAGCGCAAATGCTCAAACTCTGTGCACCATGCGTCCCTGAGACTCTAAGGGACAAACTCTCTCATGAACATATCTGAGAACTGGGTCCAGGTCAGTGAGGCAGCCTCGGCTGGACTGTCTATCTCATAAGTGCACCACCAATCATAGGCAACTCCCCAAAGCTGGAAGGCAGTGAAGGAAACCCCCCAGACTCTACTATGCCCATAGTGCGAAGAATACGATGGCACTCCTCTAGAAATCCCAAGGCATCGTCTGATGCTAATCCACTGAATACCGAGGGATCATACTTCTTGAACCTATCAAGTGTTTGCTGCTCGTCCTCTGAAGTAGCTGACCCGTCCTCGGGCTGAACTGGCACTACAGGCTGTGTGGGAATAATCTCGGGAACCTGCTCAACATGCACTCGCTGCTCAAGAGTGCGGGCAGTGGGAGTATGTGATCCTCCCCCGGCCTGGGATGTGGCTGCAGCAAGGGGAAGAAACTCTGCCTAAGCCAAGGTGGTGTACATACTAATGAACTGAGCCAAAGTCTCCTGAAGAGCTGGAGTAGTAGTGGTAGTAGTAGGCATGCCAGGTGCCTGGGCTCTGGATGGATCTGCTTGTGGTGCCTCGGCGGTAGCTCGCGCAGGTGCTCTGCCTGCACCACGTGCACGTCCTCGACCTCTACCCTGTCCTCAGCCTCTAATGGCTGCAGTAGGGGGCGCAGGCGCCTAATCATCCCGAGTGGCATGTGTCCTCTTTATCTATGAGAGAATAGAAAGACAGAAGTTTAGTTGTGATATCAAAATCTCACATGACAAGGAAATCAAATGAAGTGGAATTTTCCTAACAGTTACATAACCTCTCGTAAATAAGTACAGACGTCTCCGTACCGATCAACGAGACTAATAAACCGGCCTGTGTTTTGTGACTCCTATGAACCTAAAGCTCTGATACCAACTTGTCACGACCCCAGTTCGCCCTCCGTGAAGATGTCGTGATGGCACCTAGTCCCTATTACTAGGTAAGCCTAACAATGCGGAAATAACATAGCTTGTGGAAACAAATAATTAAACTAAACAAACTAGAAGGAAATTGTATATAAATGCCGCTCGGCATATACAACTCAATAACATGGAAGTTTATAATATCATCCCAAAACCCGGAAACTCACGGGAACATAAGCTAACGGAAGGTAATACACTGCTCAAACTCCAGAATGTTTAAGATAACAGTACGAAAGGAAAAGCTAACTGCTAAAGCTAGAATAAGATAGAGACTCCTAGTTTGCGGATGCGGCAGATGTACCTCGAAGTCTCTGCTAGATCTCTCCGCCTTGAGGATGATACACCTTGGTAGAGCTACCTGGATATGCACATGAAAAACACGCGCAGAAGTTGCATGAGTACACCACAACGGTACTCAGTAAGTGCCAAGACTAACCTCGGTTGGGTAGTGACGAGGAAGGTCAGGGCCATATTGAGAATAAACATAATAATAAGTCTTGCAACAACATGAAATAAACAGAAATAATGAGTACAACTATAAAGTAAGACAGGTTATACAAGGCAACAATTAACACTTAGAAAATAAGATAACACGGAGTAAAACAACTAAATGTCAATACCAACAACGAGGATCTCCCAGGATACCGTCCTTTAATCCTTTTCCTCAACTATCTAAGGAGCTCCCAGGATACCGTCCCATAGTCCAGCTATCAGAGTGCATGGGGGGATCTACCGGAAATCTAACCTATAGTCCCAAAGTAAAGGTGCATGGGGATCTACCGGAAATCTAACCCGTAGTCCCAAAGTAAACAAACAAGGGGGGGAGCTACCGGAATCCCACATCCGTAGTCCCAATGTAAATACGCAGTCATAGAAAGAAGATATCCGGAAATGAAGTTACAAGATACAAGGCAACATGCAGTTCTAGCCTAACATGTTTCACGTAGTACAAACAAAGCAACTTGAGCAAATAGGCAATTTAGACCAACTAAGCATGCTTTTCTAACTAACACAGGCTATAATTGCAATTGGAATAAAACAGATAAGAAAGAAAATCAGTCTAAATATTTTAAGTAAAACTGGATTTTCAACAATTAGCTCAAGTACGCGCTCGTCACCTCACGTACAAGGCATTCAATTACCAAATATCATATCGTAAGGGGAAGGGTCCCCCATACAAGGTTAGACAAACCACTTACCTCAATCCGGCTCCAAAATCATCTTGAAACCACACGTTTGCCACGAGTATCCGATTCCAAATGGCCCAAATCTATTCAATTCAATTATATATCATAAATAACATCTCAAGCAACTGATTCTACTATTTAATTCAAAGATAAGATGCGAAATTAGGTAAAATAACCAAAATAGCCCTCAGGCCAATGTCTCAGAATCAGATGAAATTAACATTTTCAGAAACCTCGTACTCTCATGAGTCTAACCATATAAAAATCTCTCAAATCGGAGGTCAAACACCCACTCAAATCTCAATAATTAGGTCTATGAAGTGTTTACCAATTTTCCATTCAAAATTCGAAATTAGATGATAAAATTAACGAAGGATTGATGGAATATAACTAGAAAGGGTTAAGGAATCGTTACCCAATGATCTCCTCTTCAAATCCCTCTCAAAATTGCCCTCTCCCGAGCTCCAATTCGATTTTTCTAACTTTTGAAACTATACCTTCGAAATCACTATTTCTGGCCAGTGAATTCCGCATCTGCGGTCCCGCTTTTGTGGAACATGTGTCGCATCTGCGACTTTCACTTAAAGGACCAGGAGCCGAATCATCAGTTCTTCTTCCGCAAATGCAAAACTGCTTCTGCGGTAAAACTTCTACATCTGCGGAACCTGAAGGCCGCCCATAAATCCGCATCTGCGGTACACTTAGCTGTATCTGCGGCACTGCATCTGTGGTCCCCAAATTGCAAATGTGAAAATATTAGAAGCATCAAAGTCTGCAATCTCTCAACTTCAAAAATCTTTCCGTTAACCATCCGAAATCATCCCCAAGCCCCCGGGACCTCAACCAAAAGTACCAACAATACCTAATACCTCATTCAAACTTGTATCAATCCTTGAACCACCTAAAATAAAATCTAAAACTCGAATTAACCAATGATTTAAGCCTAAGAACTTCAAATTCTATCAAAATACGCTTTTGATCAAAAACCTGACCAAACCTCGTCCGAATGACATGATATTTTACACACACATCCCAAATGACATAACGGAACTACTTCAACTTCCGGAATTCCATTTCGACCCTCAGATCAAATTCTCACTATCGTACCAGAAACTTTAAAAATTCAAACTTCGGCATTTCAAGCCTAAATCAGCTACGGACCTCCAAAACACATTCTGAACATGCTCCCAACCTCGAAATCACCTAACGGAGCTAACAAAACCATCAAATTTCCATTCCAAGGTTGTCTTCACACTGTTCCAACTATGGACCATTTTCCAACACTTAAGCTCTCATTTAGGGACTAAGTGTCCCAAAACTCTTCGAAACTCAAAACCAAACATCCCGGCAAATTAAATTAGCATAAATAGACTTGGGGAAAGAAGATAATAGGGTATTGGGGCGTTAATTCTTAAGACGACTCGGGTCATTACACCCAAACCCCCCAACCCTAAACTATTCTTATTAGAGACGCAGCCCTTGAAACCTTTCTCCTCTCTTAGATTCTCTCAAACCTTCCTTAACCCTAGCCGCCTCTAACCATCTTCAACCATGAAACCCACTAAAAACCATGGCTTCTCCGGCCATGAGGGTCCTATACTCACCTCCTATTACTCCTCTGTGCTTGGTATTTGAAGATTCGTGGCCCGACCTCAAAGGTCTTCACTCAGGCCTTCGCCGACTCGAGGTTTCACGGCCATCTCCAGCCTTGCTCTGGCGTATCCTGGTCTTCTGAGCCTAATTCTGACTTTTCCGACTCAGATCGGTGACTTTTCAAAGCCTTCTCATTCTAGGGTTTTTCTAAAACCCTAACCTTTTGAGGTTTTCTCCGATTCTTTTTAGATCTATTGTGTATCTATGCTCTGCTTGAGTTTTCAAACGATTTCCCTAATTTTTCTTTTGAAAATTACTTTCAAAACCCTTCTTTTCCGATTTAGGGTTTTCTGGAAGGTTTTTAAGTGTTTTATGATTTGTCTTCATTGATATTCGTATTGTTTCTCTTACTGTGTTTCCTATGTCATGTTCTCGCATGCTTTCTACTGTGTTCTTATGCTTTTTCTTTTACCATGTTCTTGTATGTTCTTTTACTGAGTTTTATACTCCGATATTGAATGTTCTTTACTGTGTTCTATATGCTCCACGCTTGTGTTTCTTCTACCACGTTTTCCATATTATGTTCTAATGTGCTTTCTACTATGTTTTGGTATTTCTTCAATTATGTCCTACTATACTATACCTTTCGACTGTGTTCTTTGTTATTTTCCTTCTACTGATCCTTGTTTAGGTTTCTTTTGAGAAAAAACTTTCTTAAGCATGTTTCTTCTACTCTTTGTACTGTGTTTGCCTGTTTTCTCATGGGTTCCTGAAGGAAACCTCTGAGCCTATTTCGACTACTTGTCTTCTCATCTATGTACTTGATTCAGGGCAGAAACCCTAAAGTTTGGGTATCTTGCTAGGTTTGATCATATATTTGATTGAACTAGTGTTTTATTTTAAAACCCCTAACTCTTTGAGTCTCTGAACTGAGTCTGGACATTTGTTTTCATACAATGTTGAACCTCTTGCTAAAGACTCTCCTACATTGGAGTTTCTACTGATTTTACAATTGCTCGACAAGTTTCTTTCATGTTTAACGTGTCTGTATGATTTATATGTGATGAATCCTTCTTCAAAAAGGTTTTCAAACAAGTGATTGACTCAGAATTCCTTTTTAATAGGTCTAATTGATTGTTTGCTGATTTTCCTTATGTTAAAACCTTTTCCTTTTTTTTCTGACTTGGTTCATTCATAACAAATCTTTGACCTATGATTTCTTGGTTGTTGATTGATTTTCTTTCCTTAAATTGTACAACCATGTATTTTAGAGACCCTGTCCCTAAATAACTTTATGTATTTTCCCTCAATTGCATGCTTTACACAAGTGTTTGATTAATTCCTTTCCTTAATTGGTTTTACCCGTTTGAATCTGAATTCCTTAATTAAGGGAAACCTTATGTAATTGATTTACAATCAGTCTTCAATTATTTTCTTACCTTATTTTCTCATGACTTTCACACTACAAATACATGACCCTCTTTAACACAAGACACACGATTGAACACATTTCAAACTACACAATTTCACAATCTCTTCTGAACTCTCACTAAAAAGTATTCTGTCTTCCTGTCTGCACTTTGTCTTTTACAAGACTGATGCTCTTCTTACTTGTTTCCTTGAAACTACTTTGTCCTAATTTTAGCTTCAGCATCACCCATATGTGTTTACTTACAGTCTTTATATCCATGTATACTTTATTGTCTTTGTACAGTTCAATATTTAATTTAGTATACCTATGTTCTATTGTCTGCTTCTACTGTGAATCTTTGCTCCCTATCCCATTACCCCTAATGTGTCTGTGAGTGGTGACTTAGGCATGGCAACAAGAGTTGTTGTCCATGAACTGGGTTCTAAACCAATGAGGTCTTAACCTCTAAACAGGCTAGAGGGTATGCCAACATATCCCATTGTTAGTTATGCCCATCAGCTTGCTCTTCTTGTGTTCTTGCAAATTCCCCACTTCCTTATACCCCTATGTGCACTTATTTTAATTTATTCCCTTTTCTCTCTCCCCTTTCAGATTTCCCCTTCTGCACTTACACTTTCTCCTAGTTTCTAAGTTCTTCCCCTCTCTTGTGAGCCTTGCCTTGGTACCTTGAGTTCTCTCTGAACTTGGACACTTGAGGGTTGGCCTTTCCACACTGCACTATGTCTTAATTTGGTCATGTATTTGGGGTGTAAGCACTGCCCGGAGTCCACGAGGCTCTTAGGTAACTCTGACACACCCCAAATGAGAGAAAGGCTTTTGAAATCTGATCTTTGGAGATAGTTTACTTCATACTTCAGACAGGAAGTCTGAATCAGGCTCTTCTTGGTTGTAATTTTCAATTTATGATGTGTTTTTCTTTATCCTCTTTGGGCTGTAATAAACTTTATAATAAACGTTTGGGATGTTTAGTTAAAAGGGAGGGGTAACTATGCTTGAAAAGGGTAGATAACTTGCCTATATGAATCTCTAATTTCAGTATTTCTCATGTAGTTACCATGCCTATAAGACTTCTGCACTTTCATATAGTTACCATGCATATATGACTTATGCACTTTCATATAGTTACCATGCTTCTTCTATGTCTATAACAATGTTTTAAGTTGGCAAACACATAGAAAGCATGCCTATAGGGGTTCTGATTCAAATCTAAATCACCTCGTTCGTTTATAAGTTTAAAACTGGCATTAATAACACATTATTAATGGCAGAACCTGTGCTCGTTCTTTTTATTGGCAACTTTCTTTTTACCTAAATCAATCTGCAATCAGTTTTTTTTCTTCTGAAATCAGTAGATATCATGCCTATGTGTTTCCTCTATCACTTAGGCAAGCCTCAAGATAAACTTATAAACTGAATCAGAATTTATTAACTACAACCAGCAGGTAGACCTGATTCGGGCTTCTTATCTAAACTATGTAATAAATCAGTCTGCCACCAATTCCTTTTAAGTTTTATTTAGACCTTAAACAGTACGTGTAAGACATGCTAAACTATGTGTTTTCTCTGGTTTAAGGAGGTTTGTCTGAGCCTTATTATTTATTAATATGCTCTCCCCCAAACTTGATATATGTGTTTTGATTGTCGCCTTAGTATTTTAACCTTTTGAAACCACAAATAAGCCAATGTCCCTTCCCTTTAGGATTAGTAATCGCAAATACCTTCGGGATTGATAGATTTGGAGCAGGTAATAGCATGCAATAAGCAAACGATACTATTATGTGCTTTAGTACCTTAACGGGGTGGGAAATGGTAGATATGGATATAATGACCACGTGATAACACCATGTGTATAAGTGGTTACCGGGTGTTGTGTGGGGTGATCCATATTATTTATAAACCTAGGATTCCCCTCTCTTTTACTTGTTTATTTTCAAATTTCTAAAACTATTTTTTCTCAAAATTCAGCTTTTCTTTCATTTCTTTTCACTCCATCTAATTGCAACCTTTATGTGAAAATCCCCTATTTTTTGAAGCCTTACTTGTCTATATATATTTGTACCTTAAAGTCACAATAATAGCTTGGCCGAGAACCACACTAGTGGATTCTGAGGGGTTCCTACCACCTTTCCCTTAGAATAATTTCAAGCCCTTACCAAATCTCTGGTTATCCAAACAAAACCCTTCTTGGTGTCCTAATGCACTTTAATCATTAGGTGGCAACTCTTCACTTCTCTTAAGCCCAATTCCCAAAAGGGAACGAGTTGTCCTTCAAAATGTCATAAACCCGATTTTGCGAGAAAAAATGGGCATCGGCAAGGACCTCCGTGTTTGAAATATTGGGTCCATTAAAGAAGGGGAACAAGTTCCAGAGAAATTTTTGAAGCATAAGAACACCCGCTTCGCCCAAAATCTAGAAGATCTCTAACGATTTCCAAAGTCTGGTTCCTTCTAGAATGAGGCGACAAACAAAACTTGTGATTTCATGTAAAGAAGTACTGAAGGTAGAGCCATGTACTGTGATCTACACTAAGGAACATACTGAAGATGAAGAAAGTGTGGGTTCTTCATATCATGTTACTGTGCAAGACGAGAATGGTATTCCATCTTAATGGACAATAATGTAGAATTGGAGGATGTTTTATCGTGTTATCACATATCCTTCAATGCTGGGGATCCTCAAGAAGATGAAGATGCGAAGGATGCTACACCTGAACTTGAAGAAGGAGTGAAGATGATAGTTGATGCCTTAAAAGAAGTTAACCTTTGTACTGATGAAGAACCAAGACCTACCTACCTAAGCGCTTAACTAGAAGTTGATAAAGAGAGCAATTATATTGAGTTACTCAAGGAGTTCAGGGATGTTTTCACTTGGAGTTACAAAGATGCCTGGCTTGGACCCGAAAGTAGCAGTCCATCACCTTGCAGTCAAAATGGTGCTCGCCCTATTAAACAAGCTCAAAGGCGCATTAGGCCAGACTTGGTTCCCTTGATTGAAACCGAATTTAACAAACTCATCGAATATAGCTTTATTCGTGATGTTAAATACCCAACATGGGTTTCAAGTATTGTCCCAGTAAGGAAGAAAAATGGCCAAATTCGAGTGTGCGTTGACTTTAGGGATCTTAACAATGCATGTCCAAACGATGAATTCCCGCTTCCCCTTTCAGAATTGATGATCGATGCTACTCCTAGGTACGAGGAAATGTCATTTATGGTTGTTTCATCAGGGTATAATCAAATTCGCATAGCGCCAAAATATGAAGATCTTACTGCATTCCTCACCCCAAGGGTATTTATTGCTACAAGTTAATGCCTTTTGTCTTAAAAACATTGGTACTACTTACCAAAGAGCTATGCAGAATATCTTTGAGGACCTTCTCCATAAGAATGTAGAATACTATGTTTATGACTTGGTGGTAAAATCAAGAAATAAAAGCGACCACTTGAAAGACTTGAGAATGGTGTTTGAGTTGCTCCGAAGGTACCAACTTAGGATGAATCCATTGAAATGTGCCTTTGGAGTTACTTCTAGAAAGTTACTTGGTTTCATTTTTCGACATCGAGGGACTGAAATTGATCAAGCCAAAGCAGATGCAATCTTGAAAATGCCTGCGACTCGAGACATTCACTAATTGAAAAGTCTGCGGGGAAAGTTAGCGTACCTTAGGAGATTCATCTCAAAACAAGTTGGGAGGTGCCATTCATTCAGTCGCCTTGTGAAGAAAGGTGTCCCTTTCAAATGGGACCAAGATTTTAACAATGCCTTTAAGAGCATTAAATCCTACTTTATGAAGCCCCCGATTTTGGAATCCCCTATACTTGGAAAGCCGTTTGATACTATACATTTCAGCACAAGAAAGGTCTATTAGAGAGTTGTTGGCCCAAGAAAATAGTGAAGGGAAAGAAAACTCCCTTTACTACTTAAGCAGGATGATGAAACCAAATGAGCTAAATTATTCGTCAATTGAAAAGTTATGTTTGGCGCTAGTCTTCTCAATCCAAACGTTAAAGCACTATGTTCAAGCTCATGTCATTCGTTTGGTTTCTAGAGCAAATCCCATCAAGTTTGTGATGTCCTTAGTGATCGACTAGCAAGTTGGTACCTCCAGTTTCAATAATTTGAAATCGTGTACATCCCTCAAAAGGCTATAAAAGGACAAGCATTAGCGGACTTCTTGGCAGATCACCCTACATAAAAATTAGAAGCTAACTAATGAACTAATCGATGAGGATGAAATGGTCATTGAAGTTCAACATCCATGGAAGATGTACTTTTATTTTGCCATGCATTATGGAGGAGCTAGTATTGGTGTAGTGTTTGTCACATCCCAAGGTCAAGTCTTGCCTTACTCATTCACCTTAACACAACTCTTTTCCACAATGTTGCTGAGTATCAAGCATTAATAATTGGGCTTGAAATGGTCATTGATATGAAGCAATTGCAATTACAAGTCTTTAGTGACTCCCATTTAGTGGTCAATCAGCTTTTAGGTAGTTACGAGGTCAAGAAGCATGAAATACGCCCATATCATGATTACGCTAAAAAATTAATGGGGTGGCTCAACGATGTGAATATTCAGCATGTGCTAAGGAAAAAAAATAAGAAGGTTGATGCTTTAGCTGCCCTAGCTTCATTGTTAATCCTGCCTGATCAAGCGCAAGTTATTATATGCCAAAAATGGGTAATACAGCCGCCAAATGAGGTTGAAGGTGAAGAAAATAAACACAAGCATCTTGTCGTTGTTTCTGAAGTTGAGAAATAAGAATGTCGACAACCCATTATCAACTACTTGTGCTATGGGATACTTCCAGAAAATCCATGGAGAAGGACTAAAATCTGTCGTCGTGCACCTCGCTTCCTTTACTATAAAGATACTCTATATAGAAGGTCATTCCAAGGAGTACTCTTGCGATGCTTAGGGGAAGAAGAAACACTCCAAGCTTTGCAAGAGGCACGTTTTGGGGTGTATGGGTCACACTAGTCTGGACCAAAGCTCCACTTTCATATAAAAAGGATGGGATATTATTAGCCAACGATGGTAAAAGATTGCTTGGACTATGCTTGAAGATGCAAGGCTTCTCAATTCCATATGAATTTTATTCATCAACCTCATGAAGTGTTGCACCCGATTGTTGCATCCTGGCCATTTGACGCTTGGGGATTGGATGTTGTAGACCACTGCCAAAGTCCTCTGATGGGCACCTATACTTCTTAGCTGCAACTGACTACTTCTCAAAATGGACTGAAGTTGTTGCTCTTAAGGAAGTAAAGAAGGAAAAGGTTGCAAGTTTCATCCGAGTAAACATTATTTATCGCTTTGGTATTCCTCGTTACATAATAACGGATAATGGAAATCCATTTGATAATAGGTTGATGAAAAAGATTTGTGATATCTTTGGCTTCAAGCAACGTAACTCTTCGATGTACAATGCTACCGCCAATAGTCTAGCTGAGGCATTCAACAAAATTCTATGCAACTTGTTAAAGAAATTCGTCTCCAAATCCAAACAAGATTGGAATGACCGTATGGAAGAAGCTCTATAGGCATATAGGACGACTTATCGCACACCAACACAGGAGACTCCTTATTCATTCATTTATGGAGTCGAAACCATCTTGCCACTTGAGCGTCAAATACTTTCATTACTACTGGCTACTCAAGAAGGGATCACTGATGAAGAAAATGCTCGACTTCGATTAGCAGCGTTAGAGGCTCGTGATGAGAAGAGGTTGGAAACTCAACAGAGTCTTGAATGTTATCTAGTTCGATTGTCTCACACCTTCAATAAAAGAGTTTGCCCGAGATCTTTTCAAGTAGGAGATCAAGTCCTTGCCATACGAAGACCCATAACTACTTCCCATAAACTGGTAGGGAAGTTCACTTCAAAATAGGATGGGCCATATGTCATACAAGAAGCTTACCCAAGTGGGTTTTACAAGTTGGTTGATGCAAATGGCATGAGAATTGGCCCTATAAATTGAAAATTTTTAAAGAAGTATTATCCTTGAAGTTGCAAAGCTCCTTGACGCATGAGCCTAAACTGCATGTTGCTACACTCCTGGCCCGCATGAGTCTAAATTGTGTACAACCCCCATAAAAAAACAAGAAAACAAAAAAAAGAGTCTGCTAGGTTAAAAACTTCGAAAGAGGTAGCCTAGGCAAAAGTTAGGATATAAAAAATATCACCAGTCTGAACTACGGTATGATTTGATCCTCTTCACCGAGATACGTAGGTAGCTTAAAGTTTTATTCTAAGTTCAGTCGCATAAGTTAAGATACATATTTCCCCAATTGTTGCTCGAATGGAGTATGAAGGAATGTAAAATCAAGATGAAATGTCATCCTCCTGTAGAACTTTGATCTCATTTGATTTAAAGGGGCAACCTTCCATGGTAAATTGATATCTTCAATGGGCCGATTTTGGAAGGATGTCAAGTATTTACTCTGAAGTCCAGGGATTATCTATGTCTTCAGGTTCCCAAACCTTCAAGTTTGTTGGTCTCCAAGTCCGTCCTCTGGCTTAAAAAAATGGAAAGAGAAGAGAGACGTCAAAAGGAAACACAAGTATAAGGAAAAGATTGCTTGGCACAACGTTTCAAATTCAGCGAAACTTGAACCTAAGATATTTATGAGAATATAGCTCTTAAATTTTGATTGATGGAAAGTAATACATCTTCCTATCTCGAGGTTTCCATACCAAGATACAAAAGTTTTGGTCAAGTCGCGCAATCTGAAATCATCAGCGTGTCAGATTTTTACGTTGACTTCAGAATATTATCTGAAACTATCCTTAAGGTATTGAATTTTGCATTATGGATATGATTTAATTTTTGACTTTTTGTTTATGAAAGATCAAACGGTTCGTAATTTCAACCTTTCTACACCAAGATATGATTTTGTTTGGTGAGACTGCACAAATCTGAAATTGATAGCGTGATGCAATATAAAGTTGATTTCAAAATATTATCTGGGACTATTCAGAAGTTGTTTGATTGAGAATTTTGGATATGTTCTATATATTGAAGTCTAGTTTTCAAAAAATCAAACGGTTCACAATTTAACGTTCCTACACCAAGATATGAATTTTTTTGGTGAGACTGCGCAAATCTGGAATTGATAACATGGTGCAATATAAAGTTGATTTCAAAATATTATCTGGGACTATTTTGAAGTTATTTGATTGAGAATTTTGCATATGTTCTAGATCTTGAAGTCTAATTTTCAAGAAATTAAATGGTTCATAATTTCGATGCTCCTACACCAACATATGAATTTTTTGGTGAGACTGCACGAATATGGAATTGACAGCATGGTGCAATATAAAGTTGGTTTCAAAATATTATTTCGAAGAAAGCCAAGTTTCGTTACGTAAACGTCAATGCATCATGATAAGCAAGCAATTATTGGTACTGATAAAAAAGAAGAAGGGGAAACATCAATAAAAATGTGCAATATAAAGTAAAAGAGGTGGAGTTTTCAGTTTCAAAGATAGTTGCTAGTTAACTAAATGCAAGAAAAAAGAGGCAAATAAAATACTCTATATAGGCTAATCTAAACACAACTTGTGGGTTAGGGTTGAGGAGAGAGAAGCTCTGGCGACATAATTGGAGATTGTTTGGAGATCAACTCTTCTAGCACTGCCATGGCCAATTTGGCCGGCGTCCAGCCTCCTTCTCCGGTTGGTCAGCCCCCTCCCACCATCGTCCAACCCCTAACGACCTCTAACAACAATCCACAACCTTTAGATTACTCCAAGGTATTGAAACCTAGCACCATAAGTGCTTCCATGCAAGAACTTCAATCTTCAATTGATCCAATTACATTGAGACGAGCAGCAATTGTGAATGGATAACCAATGGTCAAGTTTACGGAGGCAGAAGTTGATAGAATGAACGTGATTGAGGGACTTCAATATGCAGTAGTTGCAAAATTTGCATATGGATGGCCAGAACTGAATGAAATTTGTCGCATTGTTCCATTGTAATGTGGAATAAAGAGAGAATGTAGCATTGGTTACTTGAGGGACAGACATGTTCTCATATGCATGACATTACGGCAAGACTTTGTGGATTTTACGTCCAAGGGAGCTCAGTATGTTAAGGATAAGCATGTTCAAGAATATCAGTTGCGTCCTTGAATATATGATGTCAAGTTCAAAGCAGGAGAGGAGACTCCAATAGCTATGGCTTGGATTTCTTTTCCAGGTTTTCTACCTACTACTTTGTAAAGGAATGCCTTTTCTCACTTGCCTCAGCTGTTGGGAAACCAATACATTTGGACATGGTTACAGTTAACAAAACTCGAACTAGTTGTGCTAGGGTCAAGGTTCTAGTTGATCTATTAGCAGATCATCCCAAGAAATTAAGGATGGATATCTTTGACGAAACAACTGGAGATACAAGGATTGAATGGGTTAATATTAAATATGATATGTTGCCTAAGTATTGTATGGAGTGAAAGTTGCAAGGCCATGATCTGTTTGAATGTTGGAGGGTACATCCAGAGTTATATATGGGAAAAGAAAGCAATAATCAAGCTAAAAATAGCAAGTTGCAGACTAATGCTAATGCATAGCCTTTACTGATTTTATCGAGTGGGAAAGTTGTAGGAAATCTAGCTGGTAATTCAAAGGGGCAGTGGAAGGAAGTGAAGGACAATAGAACTAAGAGGAATGATAACCAGATTTCCAATCAAAGGAATTTTGGGAAGGAAATTATCCCAGTGCAGCAAGGTGGAGAGCAGCAAGGTGATGGAGGTGCTAATGCTAAGAATGGTGGTCAGTTGACTCAGGCTCAAGGAGATACGGGGAAAGAATTAGTACCAGTTAATCAAAGAGATAACAATCAGTTACAAGTAGGTAATAAATTTGCAGTATTGGAAGTACTTGATGAGGAGGAAGGCAATGATAATCAGAGAGTACTGGTAAATCAGCCAAGTCCTACAGCAATTGTAAATCCAATGCCACCCCCTCAAAACCAAACAAATACTCCCAATAAGGCTGTAAGATTGAATCCAACAGCTCTAGTTTTCAACCCAAATTATGCTGGAATTGTCTTAACTAAAGGAGGTGCAGATGTCAATACAGGTGGGAGAGAAACATATGCAACAAAGGCAAAGGAATCAACTGCTCAATGGGTTCAAAGGACTTTTCAGGCAACTGTAGTAGGCACTAACACATCATGTCAGGACATACCATCTCAAGTCACTATGGTGGAAAGAGAATTAGCAGGCAGTCCTATTAATCAACTACCTGACCTTGGCGAATTCCCTAATGTGAAAGACAGAGTTCAAAGGCAGGGTGGTAGACTATGGGCTGATCAAATAGAGAAAGATCCAGATGTAGTAGAAGTACCAGCTGGTGCACCAGAAGATAAATAACATGAGAGGGTTGATCAAGATGAAGAGGAGCAAAGTGTGAATGGTGATGCCAATACAAATGCTACACACAACAATGAAGTAAATACTAACAATGATCAGGTAATGTCAGATGAACATGAAAAGGGGAAGGAATCTACAAAAAAGGAAGGAGTGGACATGCCAAATTCAGAAGGAATTAGTAATGCAGAGGAAGACTCAGGGGGAACAAGGGAAAATGTAGTGCAGACTGAAAGAGAAGCTGCAACAGTAGGAGGCATAGAAGCAATAGATAAGGGATAAGAACAATTGCCAAAGCCACTGGCTGTAAATAAAGAAGCTGATGCTCCTAAATTAGCCAAGTTGAAAATTTTGAAGAGAGGGGAGGAACAGAATATGCTCATTAAATCCAACCAATCAAATACAGTAACTGCAGTAGGTGGTACAGTAGGTAATGAGGAAGATGAAGAAACTGTCAGATATGTGAAAGACATGAATCAAGAATCTACAACTCAGAATTTTAGAAATGCAGCTAGGCAAGATGACTTATCACCTAGACTTATGGAACATGCAAAGTCAACAGCCAAAGGAAGGAAAAAACAACAAAAGGATAGCACTGCAGTTAGCATTGGTGGTGTACAAACAAGGAGAACATTGTCCAAATCAACTGGTCACGAATGGATGCACTCATATGGAACATAAGATCAGTAAACACGCAACAAGCATTTGAAAGACTAATCCAAATGCATAGACATAACAATTTTCAATTCATAGGATTAATGGAACCAATGCAACATGCTACAAAACTAGAAAGGTACAGAATGCAGATTAGATTTGCACAGGCCATTTCAAACATATCCAACAAGATTTGGGTATTCATTGATGAAGTATTTGATGTCACAATTATGTATAATATGGTGCAACAACTGACACTAAGACTTTTTCATACAGAAACTCATGTTGAGATTGTTCTTACTTTGGTATATGCTAAATGTGATGCCATTGAGAAAATAGAATTATGGGACTCTCTATATGCAATGTCAAGTTGAAATATTTAGTCCCTCTAAGTCTCAAAATTGAAATCTTCAACTTCGTCAGTCTTCAAGTTGAAATCTTCAAATTCGCCGATCTTCAAGTTGAAATATTTAGGCCCTTTAAGTCTCAAAGTTGAAGTCTTCATGTCCGTTGGTCTTCAAGTTGAAGTCTTCAAATTCGCTTGTCATAAAGTTGAAATATTTAAGCCCCCAAGTTGAAGTCTTTAAGTTTGTCGGTCTTCAAGTTTCAGTCTTCAAATTTGTCGATCTTAAAGTTGGATTGTTTAAGCCCTCTGAATCTTCGAGTTGAAGTCTGCAAAGTTTGCAAAATCTTCAAAGTTTTCCAAGTGTTCAAGTCAATGTCGTCATCAAGTTGAAGCTTTATAACTTTCCAATCTTAAGGTGGACATATAAGTCCCTTTGCACCTTAAGTTGGCCTCTTCGTGGGTTTGTTCTTAAAAGGAACTATAACTTTCCATTCTCAAGGTGGACATATAAGTCCCTTTGCACCTTAAGTTGACCTCTTCGTGGGTTTGTCCTCAAAAGGAACTATAAATTTCCAATCTTAAGGTGAAAATATGAGTCCCTTTGCACCTTAAGTTGACCTTGCCGATAGTCGAGCCAGTTTTGAGAGTAGTCTCTCCAAGAGTCGGGCCATTTTTTAGAGTAATCTCTCCAAGAATCGAGCCATTTTGAGAGTAATCTCTCCAAGAATCGAGTTGTTTTGAGAGTAATCTCTCCAAGAATCGGGCCATGTTGAGAGTAATCTCTCCAAGAATCGTGCCATGTTGAGAGTAATCTCTCCAAGATTTGGGCCATATTGAGAGTAATCTCTCCAATAATCGGGCCATGTTGAGAGTAATCTTGAGAGTAATCTCTCCAAGAATCGGGCCATTTTGAGAGTAATCTCTCCAAGAATTAGGCAGGGATGAGTACCCATCCCCTCACACCCTAAGAGCGCCTCCTTCATGCGTGTATCTCGCTTGAACTACCAAAAAAAAACAAGAAAATCACAAGAAAAAAAATACCTTCGCGCCAATGCTTCTGAGTCCACAAAACTAGACTCAATGTAGCTTGCGAATACTGCAAATTGATGCTCAACGAATATGAGCACAATTCTTTATATTGATTCAGGAGAGGGGGCAATAACAATCGATGTTCGGTGTGGCATCATTGTAGCGACAGTGATTCTTCCGTGCCCAAGTTGGAATTGGTTAAGCAATTCCATTCTCCATTGGACTCTAACAAAATTAATCACATATGGACAAAGCCACCTATTAATAGCAGCATGATCGTTTGTGTCAAAGAAATGTGTATGTGGCTTTTGTAAGGAATTAGTAGATGAGATGTTGTCCGAGGTTATGATGGTTTCATATTTGTTTAGTTAATAACACGTGTGTTAACTGGATCAAGTTGGCACAATTAACTACAAGGCTTCAGTTGCAAAAATAAGTCATCTTGAAATAACATGATGTTAACTGATTGACTCAAAAGTTAAGAATATACTTTGTAAGCTAGAAAATAATTAAAAAATATGAAAGGGTAAATCGTAATCAAATACAATAGACCCAGAGATGTAAGAATAATGTCATTGTTATAGATCTAATATTGTAAGATGATATTATAAACTCAAGAGAAAATGTTCGTTGGAGATAGAGATGGAGAGAGAGTAGGAGAAAATGAGAGAGTTGTATTACTCAAGAATAATACTGATGCCCTATTACAATGGGAATACCTCCTTTTTATATAGGGAAAGGTCTTCCTTGGAAAAATAATAAAAAAATACACAAAGTGGTCGACGTCCTCCCAGCGAGGAAGCCGAGTTCTGACTGACGTTGCCTTCGTCCTTGCGTCCGAGCCGTACCCTTCGGCGTAGAGACGTATAGGGCCAAATTTGATCCCATACAGTTAGTCCCTCCGCTCATTGGAGGCGTATCCAGTAGACGTCTTCAATGGGGGGAAATGCAGACCTCGTCTTTAGAAAATTTTGACCTTACTATGGGGGTGATGACGTGAGTGAGGGGATATATATGGCATCGTTAAGCCATCGACGCGTGGCCCCCTTTTTTAAATGACTTCATTGTCCGCATGCATCATAATTATACTTGCTCCCGAGGTGGTTCAGAGGTTGATATGATGTTTTGGTTTCTCGCGCCTATTTTGAATCATGCCTCTTTGATTTCCGTGCATCCTAACCCTATAAATAGGGGGAAGGTTCAATCTATTTTATCTTTCGAACCTTTGAACTTTTTCTGCTTCCTATTTCATCTTTCTCTCTAGTAACTGCTATCTCGTACGAGGCCCTTCCATTTATTTTGAAACCACACTTCTTGTCGTTAGAGCTTTGTTTCTCATAGAAAATATCATGACAAAACGTGGACAAAGTAGTAAAAAGGCCAAGGGTAATACCCCATCTAGGGTTCCACCATCTTCCGGTGGTGAAGGGGAAAAGGAAGTGAAGGCACTTGTTCCTCTTAGTATAGACAAAGTTCTTCCGAAGGAGATACATATTCGTAGGTGTCACACCTCCCTTCGTACCTACTACACCCCCGGGAAGAGGGCATAATAAAAAGGAGTTTTTCCATTTAAAGGACAATCGAAACGGGATTCGATTTATTTAAGATTCAGAGTCGCCACTTGGGAGATTTATGGTGTCCCAAGTCACCGGTATGAATCTCGAATCGAGGAAAGGGTTTGACTCTGTTTAACAGTCGCGAACCAAAAATCCGGATAAGGAATTCTGTTAACCCGGGAGAAGGTGTTAGGCACTCCCAAGTTCCGTGGTTCTAGCACGGTGGCTCAACTGTTGTATTTGGTTTTATCTGATTTCAATACTTGTTCTAATTTATGTGCTTTTTATTAGTAACCTGCTTTTTTATTTTTAATAAGAATTGCAACATCGTGAAAACGTATCTCGAACCACGTCACACCAGTGCACCCGTGGCTTTTGACACATTTCGACTTTGTTGAGATTTAGATTTGGGTCACATAAATGTGCACCCATATTTAGGAAGGTAATATTATTAAAAGCGCACCTAAAGCGACTAACGTCTTTTTAACTTTGTGGGAGGCCGTGAAAATCGCTAAACGGCATGCTCCAAATGCTAAGTATTTTAATTAAGTAATTAATGAGGGCCCCGCAATTTGTATATTTTGTGTGGCGAGGCTCGTCTCATTTTATTTTAAAGGGTAAGCCTAAGAACGACTATATTTTCTATTTTTTGTTTTTGTTTCTAAAAAAAAAGAAAAGGTCCTTATTAATTACATTAGAACTCGAGCTTCAAGTTCAAGTCCGGGTCCAAACAAAAGGGAGCGCCTTTTATCTTGAACCCGTTACATAACTAAAACCCGATTTCATATTTAAATTGATAACATGAACCTTAAAGCATCATCTAGGCCCAACGTGAATGAGATACATGCCCATACAGTTGTGCCTTGAACACACATTGGTTTATTTCGCCGTGTACCCAGGGCAAATTATAGTGGTCGAATCCCTATGGGCACATAAAGCCCAGTTCTCACGGCTTCCTAGTTATTGTATCAAATAGCTTATTTTCTGGTGCTGATTTCAAACAATTTATACAAGCTAAACCAAATCGTGAATAGACTTAACTAATACTTAACTAAATTGGCCTAATGGAATAGACATGCAAAGTAGGAACTCTTTATAATTGAGCAGGAACTCCACTGATTAATGATAAGTCTCAAAGCAGTCCAATTAACTAAAAGAAACAATCCACTGATTAATGATAATTCCATTATACATTGAACAGGAAGCACCTAAGCTCCTTTCGTAAAGCTAGTTGGTTTGCACTTTCGTTTTTAGCTACTAGAAATTCAACTCTATTACATTAACACTGCCAATTTTTTTAAAAATTCAGATCTATAGTCCTATAATACAATTCATACAACTCAATACAACAAGTAATCTATCACAAATAAAATCTATCTAAAGTATAATAGAGATCAACAGGAAAATAGAATTGTAGCAGGAACATAGATCCAATTCATTTCATTCTTCCACCTCAAAATTACATCAATTTAAGATTTAATAGTGTACCTGGAGGAATGAAATAGAAGAAGAAAAGGATCAGCAGCAGTGACTAATTGCAACAACAGATCAGCAGTCATATACCAGCAGAGAATCAAACAACTAGCCCAATGGTAAATTCAGCAACATAGGAGAAACTTAACACCAAATTGAACTAGGAGCTTAAACACAAATAGCTCAAATAAGCTCAATGAGCTTGAAATTGAACCAATATTTTTGAATAAAAAGTCACACAACCACACTGATTCAGGAAGTATCAATCGAGCTTAAAATTGAAACCATAAAGTTTAGTAAAATTTCAGCAATTCAAATCCTGAACTAAGAGGATCAATTAACAGCCGCACTTGAAATCAAAATTACAAATGCTAATGTTTTTGGTTTTTTTATATGAAGGAAGCTAAAACCTAAGAAATTTTGATCTAAATTTTAAATTTAGATCTGCAGAAGTTGAGAGGATTTTTTGAGGGGAATATTGGGACTCCAACTTGTTTTACAAGGCATTGGGCTGCTTTATATAGGCAAAGATGGGGCATCCCTCAGATTTTCAGTTTGCACTATTAGTTCTTCTTTTATTTCTTTTTAACCCTCTATTTTTCTGACTTGTACTACAAGTTACTACACATATTTTATTGAAATCTACATTAAAGCCCATTCTAGAAGATTCTATACCCACTACAATTCCTATACTACCCCTACCTTATCCTGAATTTTACTATTTCTAATAAACTTACCCTTTTTCTATGCCCAAACCACCCCTGAAACCCCCAGAAATTACTGTATTAACCAAGCCCTGTTTTATCTTATTTATTACCCTCAATTCTTTTCCTATTTAGGACTAATTATGGTTAACTATTCTGAATTCAGCTACAACCAATTTTCAACCTTAAACTATTCTTAATAAGCTAGATACTAAATTGGAGTAAGAATCATTATTAGAAGACTTAAACCAAATAAAGCTAACAGGGCTTTAAACCTACTGAAATTTATAACAAAATGAACAATTCGAATATGAAGCAAGACCGATCAACCAAAATCTATAATTAACCCTAAAAGCTAAGAAAAATCATTGGCACATATACTAGAATTGAGCATCTTAATCAATAAGGTCATGAACCAAAATTAACTAAGCGAACTATTATCAATCGAAAATAACTCATTTAAAATCCAAATGGACAAGCAACAAGAAAGAACCCTAATAACTAATTGACAAAACAAAGGTTTAATTCGGAATTAACAATCATTTAAACAACTAGGAAATATTTAACACCCAAAACCGAATGAAAATCTAAAAAAGAAACGAAAGGAAAACTTACTGAATAACAAATTCCGGCGAGGCATGAATCTTCTAAGATTCTTGACACGTAACATCCCTAATCGTGTGTTTTCAAGAGAAAACACGTGATTAGGGATATTACGGTCGAAAATCACCAAGATTTGAGCTAAGGTTCCTCTGGAATTGAGATTTAGAATTTGTAATGTTTCAGGCAGATTCAAGAGTTTCTAAGTATGGACTAGTGATGAGGGAAGGAGGGTGAGTATGTAGTATGAATTTGGGCCGGTTTGGGTGAATTTGTGACTTGGCCGGAAACTTAGATTGATTATTCGAGGGATTGGGTTGGGATTCGAGGGAAACTAATGGTAGGGATGGAAAGAGGGCTTCATGATGAATTTATGGTGTGAATTTGGTGGCGGTTTGTGGTGGCGCCGCCATCCCAAAGCGGTGGGAGAAGTGGCGGCGGTCTCTAGGGTTACATACGAGGGGTGAGTGAGGGAGACGATTGAAAGGGGGGGGGGGGGCGGGGCTCGTTCGAACAAATATATTAAAGGGTCATTAGATCTGAGCCGTTCGATTGATCAACCTCGACGGCTCAGATCAAACGACCCCAAAACTACGTC
>MU684787.1:48662-77959 GCA_026770625.1 Nicotiana glauca
ATAATAGGGAGTCTTAACCAGTAAGCACATCCTCGGAGGTGAGAAGAGAAGGGTTTCGGCACAGTTTATATACAGTTCAGATAATATCAAAGCGGTAAACATTTAGCACATTAAGCATGAAATATGTAGGAAAATCAGATATAACCAAATAGAACAATTATTCTAAGCTCGAATTCTTAAACCCTAAATTGAAGTTTTGGGTTTGTATCCCCAGCAGAGTCACCAGAGCTGTCACACCTCCCTTCGTACCTACTACACCTCCGGGAAAAGGGCATAATAAAAAGGAGTTTTTCCATTTAAAGGACAATCGAAACGGGATTCATTTTATTTAAGATTCAGAGTCGCCACTTGGGAGATTTATGGTGTCCCAAGTCACCGGTTTGAATCTCGAATCGAGGAAAGGGTTTGACTCTGTTTAACATTCGCGAACCAAAAATCCGGATAAGGAATTCTGTTAACTCGGGAGAAGGTGTTAGGCACTCCCGAGTTTCGTGGTTCTAGCATGGTCACTCAACTGTTGTATTTGATTTTATCTGATTTCAATACATGTTCTATTTTATGTGCTTTTTATTAGTAACCCACTTTTTTATATATATTTATTTTTAATAAGAATTGCAACGTCGTAAAAACGTATCTCGAACCACGTCGCACCAGTGCACCCGTGGCTTTTAACACATTTCGACTTCGCTGAGATTTAGATTTGGGTCACATAAATGTGCACCCATATTTAGGAAGGTAATATTATTAAAAACGCGCCTAAAGCGACTAACATCTTTTTAACTTTGTGGGAGGCTGTGAAAATCGCTAAACGGCATGCTCCAAATGCTAAGTATTTTAATTAAGTAATTAATGAGGGCCTCGCAATTTGTATATTTTGTGTGGCGAGGCTCGTCTCATTTTATTTTAAAGTGTAAGCCTAAGAACGACTATATTTTCTATTTTTTGTTTTTGTTTCTAAAAGAAAAGAAAAGGTCCTTATTAATTACATTAGAACTCGAGCTTCAAGTTCAAGTCTGGGTCCAAACAAAAGGGAGCGCCTTTTAGCTTGAACCCGCTACATAACTCAAAAACCCGATTTCATATTTAAATTGATAACATGAACCTTAAAGCATCATCTAGGCCCAACATGAATGAGATACAGACCCATACAGTTGTGCCTTGAACACACATTGGTTTATTTCGTCGTGCACCCAGGGCAAATTATAGTGGTCAAATCCCCATGGGCACATAAAGCCTAGTTCTCACGGCTTCCTAGTTATTGTATCAAATGGCTTATTTTCTGGTGCTGATTTCAAACAATTTATACAAGCTAAACCAAATCGTGAATAGACTTAACTAATACTTAACTAAATTGGCCTAATGGAATAGACATGAAGTAGGAACTCTTTATAATTGAGCAGGAACTCCACTGATTAATGATAAGTCTCAAAGCAGTCCAATTAACTAGACGAAACAATCCACTGATTAATGATAATTCCATTATACATTGAACAGGAAGCACCTAAGATCCTTTCGTAAAGCTAATTGGTTTGCACTTTGGTGTTTAGCTACTAGAAATTCAACTCTATTACATTAACACTGCCAATTTTTTTAAAAATTTAGATCTATAGTCCTATAATACAATTCATACAACTCAATACAATAAGTAATCTATCACAAATAAAATCTATCTAAAGTATAATAGAGATCAACAGGAAAATAGAATTGTAGCAGGAACATAGATCCAATTCATTTCATTCTTCCACCTCAAAATTACATCAATTTGAGATTTAATAGTGTACCTGGAGGAATGAAATAGAAGAAGAAAAGGATCAGCAGCAGTGACTAATTGCAGCAACAGATCAACAGTCATATACCAGCAGAGAATCAAACAACTAGCCCAATGGTGAATTCAGCAACATAGGAGAAACTTAAGACCAAATTGAACCAGGAGCTTAAACACAAACAACTCAAATAAGCTCAATGAGCTTGAAATTGAACCAATATTTTTGAAGAAAAAGTCACACAACCACACTGATTCAGGAAGTATCAATCGAGCTTAAAATTGAAACCATAAAGCTTAGTAAAATTTCAGCAATTCAAATCCTGAACTAAGAGGATCAATTAACAGCCGCACTTGAAATCAAAATTACAAATGCAAATGAGAAAGTGTTATTTTTTTTATTTTTTCTATTGTATTTATATTGTTTTTGGTTTTTTATATAGAGGAAGCTAAAACCTAAGAAATTCTGATCTAAATTTTAAATTTAGATCTGCAAAAGTTGAGAGGATTTTTTGAGGGGAATATTGGGGCTCCAACTTGTTTTACAAGGCATTGGGGCTGCTTTATATCGGCAAAGATGGGACAGCCCTCAGATTTTCAGTTTGCACTATTAGTCCTTCTTTTATTTCTTTTTAACTCTCTATTTTTCTTACTTGTACTACAAGTTACTACACCTATTTTATTGAAATCTACATTAAAGCCCATTCTAGGAGATTCTATACCCACTACAATTCATATACTACCCCTACCTCATCCTGAATTTTACTATTTCTAATAAACCTACCCTTTTTCTATGCCCAAACTACCCTTGAAACCCCCCAGGAATTACTGTATTACCCAGTCCTGTTTTATCTTATTTATTACCCTCAATTCTTTTGCTATTTAGGACTAATTATGGTTAACTATTTTGAATTCAGCTACAACCAATTTTCAACCTTAAACTATTCTTAATAAGCTAGATACTAAATTGGAGTAAGAATCATTATTAGAAGACTTAAACCAAATAAAGCTAACAGGGCTTTAAACCTACTGAAATTTATAACAAAATGAACAATTCGAATATGAAGCAAGACTGATCAACCAAAATCTAGAATTAACCCTAAAAGCTAAGAAAAATCATTGGCACATATACTAGAATTGAGCATCTTAATCATTAAGGTCATGAACCAAAATTAACTAAGCGAACAATTATCAATCGAAAATAACTCATTTAAAATCCAAATGGGCAAACAACAAGAAAGAACCCTAAAAACTAATTGACAAAACAAAGGTTTAATTCGGAATTAACAACCATTTAAACAACAAGGAAATATTTAACACAAACCGAATGAAAATCTAAAAAAGAAAAGAAAGGAAAACTTACTGAATAACAAATTCCGGCGAGGCATGAATCTTCTAAGATTCTTGACACGTAACATCCCTAATCGTGTGTTTTCAAGAGAAAACATGTGATTAGGGATATTACGGTCGAAAATCACCAAGATTTGAGCTAAGGTTCTGCCGGAATTGAGATTTAGAATTTGTAATGTTTCAGGCAGATTCAAGAGTTTCTAAGTATGGATTAGTGATGAGGGAATGAGGGCGAGTATGTATTATGAATTTGGGCTGGTTTGGGTGAGTTTGTGACTTCGCCGAAAAATTAGATTGATTATTCGAGGGATTGGGTTGGGATTCGAGGAAAACTAATGGTAGGGATGGAAAGAGGGCTTCATGGTGAATCTATAGTGTGAATTTGGTGGCGGTTTGTGGTGGCGCCGCCACCCCAAAGCGGTGGGTGAAGGGGTGGCGGTCTATAGGGTTACATACGAGGGGTGAGTGAGGGAGACGATCGGGGGGAGGGGGGGGTCGGGGCTCGTTCGAACAAATATATTAAAGGGTCATTAGATCTGAGCCGTTCGATTGATCAACCTCGACGGCTTAGATCAAACGACCCCAAAACTACGTCGTTTTGGATTATTGAAGAGCTGGACCGTGTAGAGGGTTTGGACTGGACTGGTTGGGAAATGGTCATTTGGGCCGTCTGAATTGGCCCAGTTTGGTCTTTAATTCAAGCCACTCTTTTTTGTATTTTTATTTTCTTTTTTAATTCGTTTTCTTTTTCCTTTTTTCATTTTGTAATTTAGTATTTATTTTTCTAATTTTTACAAAGATGCAAAATTAAACTAACAATTAAGCTAAAACTAATTAATGCCTAAATTTATTTAATAACTATTTTGCGACAATTTCACAGTTAAAACAATAAAAATGCATAAGTGAACTATTTTTGTCATTTTCTTCACTTCCTATTCTAAAACATATTAATCCCTAACTAATACTAACAATGAAATTAAAATCTAAATACAAATGCGTATTTTTGTATTTTATATGAATTAAAAATGCACAAATAAAATGCAAACACTTAACACAAAATGACACCAAAATTCACAAAAATTGTAAAAATCAAGAACAAATCATTTTGTTTGAATTTTTTGGAAATTATTCATATATAGGGTAAAAATCACGTGCTCACATTAGGGATTTTCCAACGAGGAGCCCAGCCCTTCCCTGGGAGCACGGCGATTTATTACAATCCAACTTGGATGAACTACGAGAGACATATCATATTCCGAGCCATGTGGAGATAGTGCCGGTCGGGACGGACTATGCCAATGTGCATCGGCCTGAGTACTGCGCATTCTATGAGTACCCATTCTTGATAGGTTACAGTCTCCCAATTTACCCCCTGATGGAGGAGCTTTGTCATTTTTACAATGTGTGCCCGGCTCAGCTCACTCCCTACACTTTGAAGGTGTACCGTATTATGACCACCTATGCGGCCAGGGCTGAGTGCAGTGTCTTGATCCACCACCTCTTACAGTTATTCAGCACTAGTTACCTGAGAGTTATCATGCTGCAGCTGAAAAGTCATGGCACAAGGGGCTTAGTTGTTAAAGCCAACGACAAGACTAGCCGCGTTTTGGCATAAATTATTCTACATCAGGACGGAGCATCTGGTGTCGAATCCCAAAGGGTTCCCGGAAAGATGAAATCCAAAACGTAAGGATTTTTACTTGCAGAATTTTCAGGACTGTTTGCAATTTTAACCGTACAACCATTGTGATTTCCTTTGCGTACCCTTCCCCTTTTTGTAGCGAGGGCTTCTCCACCTCGGTTCGTTGAATATTAGTTCGTGTGTGGAGGGAGTGATTCCGTATGTGGAGGAATGCCGCACTTGGGCTGTGTTTCTTGAGCGATATGGCCCGCCAGGTAACTCTTTGATTATGGTTTTGGGGTTTCCTTAGGTTTCGTTATCTGACTTATTCGTGTTGGCGGGTTGGAGCGCCCCTAACAAGAGGAAGAAGAGTGTCGTTACCTTGCCTGGGGCGAGGACTGACTCTGAAGACGAATACATACCTTGTGGCTCGCCCAACGATGGCATTCCGGAGGTTCCTCAACCTGAGGTTGAACCCGTGGATGTGTCCACAAGTGAAGCAACTACTTCACCACCATCCCTACGGCATGTGGAGGAGACTTTCGAGGGTGAGGAGCCGCCGGTTGATGACTGGAAAGGGTATAGTCACAGAAGATGAGGGGGCGAGTGAGCCCCGTCGGGAGTCAAGGCCAGTTTTTATGGCCGATGCCATCCGTTCTGGGAGGTCGGCTTCCCAAGGAAGGGCAGTTCCTGACATCACTCCAGCATATGTTCCAGCGGGTGGCTTGTCGGCTGTCGCTGAAAAAGCGGGTGATGGTGAGATGGTGGACCTTGAGGTCGCCCCCGCGGATGCAGATGCACTGAAGAGAGGTCCGGCCCGCGTGGGGATGACGGCGGGTAGGTCTAACCGCCAAATTTTGATTCCAGGCGGGTATAACCTGTTGCAACACAGCGAGCAAGCCGCAGTGGATATAACCCTGCTATGTGCGGTCACTAAGCATGGGATGTTAAAAGGTGTTACCGACGGGGATTTATCTCGGAGGGTTGCTGGCGTGGACTTGCAGGTATATTTTGATTTTCTTCATGTATCGTAAAGTGAACTTTGGTGCATACTGACTTGCCTTTTCTCTTTTTCCTCTTCTTTAGACTCTCATTTTGGAGATAGAGAGGGGTCGGCGAGCGCAAAGGAAGGCCGCCACCTTTAACAAGGTGTTAAAGAAGTATCGGCAATGCCGTGCCAAGCATCAAGCGCTGGCGGACCTACTCCAATAGGACCCGCAATTTTGGGTTTTTCGTGAGGGCTTGGAGCAGTCGGAGGCTCAGCTGAGGTGAATGGTAGTTGAGCTGGAGCAAGTTGATGACCAGCTGATGGCCGCTTTTGCTCGAAATATTGAACTGGAGACTCTCCTCCAATCAAAGGAAGATGAACTGGAGGTTGGTTGTGGGGTAGCGGAGGAAGTGGGTGATTTGCGAGCCGAGGTCGCTGCCCTGACTGCCGAGCTTAATCCAAGGCGGTTGAAGTTGAGGCACTTAAGAAGACTGTTGCGTCCAGGCCCGATGAGGGTGTGCATGGTGAGGCACATGAGATATGGATGTACGGCGAAGCTAAGCTTTGTCGTGTTCGAGGAATTCTTAGCTGCGGGCCGAGCTACTATGGCGGAGGTTCAGGATCAACGACGTATTGATCAGGTCGCCCGTGAAGCTTGCGGGTATAGTTCCGATTTCCCAGGCCGGTCGAGCTATGCTTCTGAAGACGTTAACTGTCTAGGCTCCGGGTCCTGGATCTTAGTAACTTATCAGGCCGGGGGCGGCGAATGGAACGATAGGCCGGCGGGGGGTGGTGAACGGGATGGCGGAGCACTTTAGGACTTGTACTCACTTTGTTTTGTTGTTTTTGGAGATGTAAATGGGTCCTGTTGTACATGTATTTTTTTGACGATAATGGAAGTTATACTTTTGTTGTTAGTCTCTTCTTTTTGTATATTTTATTTTTGGTATCTCGTCTCCGCAGAGTGGATGCTTGCTTGTTTCTAAGGTTCTTTAGTGTGCTTCCTGAACTTTGCCTGTGTTATCCGTCGATAGGAAGCGGCTCTAATTAATAGTGGCGTTGCTTTGTCTGCTACTTACGTGCCTTGTGCCATAATCGAATAGGGTTGGCGACCGTTGACGACGGCAGCCTTAGCCGTAATATGTCGATGGCTTTAGCCATGTATGTAACTTTGACTGTCATCGAGTTGCTCGTTTGTCGTAGTCGAATTGGATCGACTTACTAACGACGATGGCTTTAGCCTTTTGTATGTTTGTGGGCGGACTTGGATGTATACGTAACTTCAACTATCATCGAGATACTTCGTTTGTCGTAGTCGAGCTGGGTCAGCTTATTGACGATAGTGGCCTTAGACATTTACACGTTGGACATGGCCTTGTCCATGCACGTGACTTCGACTGTCGTCGAGTTACTTTGTATGTCGTAGTCGAGCTGGGTCGACTTGTTGACGACGGTGGCCTTAGCTATTTACACGTTGGGGATGGCCTTGTCTATGTACGTGACATCGACTGTCGTCGAGTTACTTTGTTTGTCATAGTCGAGTTGGGTCGACGTATTGATGACGGTGGCCTTAGCCATTTACACGTTGGGGATGGCCTTGGCCATGTATGTGACTTCGATTGTTGTCGAGTTACTTTATTTGTCGTAGTCGAGTTGGGTCAACTTATTGACGATGGTGGCCTTAGCCATTTACACGTTGGGGATGTCCATAGCCGTTCATACATTGGAGATGGTCGTAGCCGTTCATACATTGGAGATGGTCGTAGCCGTTCATCCATTGGAGATGGTCATAGCTATTCATACATTGGAGAAGCTCGTAGCCGTTCATACACTGGGGATGGCCGTAGCCGTTCATACATTGGAGATGGTCGTAGCCGTTCATAAATTGGAGATGGCCGTAGTCGTTCATATACTGGAGATGGTCGTAGCCGTTCATACATTGGAGATGGCCGTAGCCGTTCATACATTGGAGATGGCCTTAGCCGTTCATACATTGGAGATGGCCGTAGCCGTTCATATATTGGAGATGGCCTTAGCCGTTCATACATTGGAGATGGTCGTAGCCATTCATACATTGGAGATGGCCTTAGCTGTTCATACATTGGAGATGGCCGTACTCGTTCATACATTGTAGATGGCCATAGCCGTTCATACATTGGAGACGGCCATAGCCGTTCATACATTGGAGATGGCCGTAGCCGTTCATACATTGGAGATCATACTAGTCTAGTCCCTTTGTCATGCCAGTCAGGAGGGCGTATGGAGTGGCTGGTGTGATAAACTTGTTTCGTAAGTATCCCTAGGTATCCCCTCTGCAGCCTGGTTAAAAACCTCCCCGAGAAAACCCAATTGGGACAAAACTCGGGTAAGGGAAGAAGAGTGCGACTCGGGAGGTGCCTTTCAGAAATGGAAATACTTGAGGTGGGCGACGTTCCAATTGTTTTGGAGCGTTTTTATTTCCATTGTCTCTAATTGAAATGCCCCTTTATTTGTTGCTGCTATGATTTTGTATGGTTCGTCCCAGTTGGTGCCCAGCTTTCCTTCGCTTGGGTTTTTTGACGCCAACATTTTGGCTTTGAGGACGTAGTCACCCACTTTGAGTGGTCGTATTTTGGCCATCTTGTTGTAGTACCTTTCGACTTTTTGTTTCTGGGCCACCATTCTTATGTGGGCCATTTGTCTTCTTTCCTCGGCCTCATCGAGGTCTTGAAGTCTGTTCATGTCGTTCTCTGCTTCGCTTGTATGCGAATTCCTCAAGCTTGGTTCGCCGACTTCGACCGGTATAACCGCGTCGATTCTGTAGACCAGTGAGTATGGTGTTTCTCCTGTGGAGGATTTGGGCGTGGTCCCGTGTGCCCATAGCACTTCCAGTAGTATCTCAGGTCATAGCCCTTTGACGTCCTCGAGCTTCTTCTTTAGTATGTTTAGTATCGTTTCGTTGGACGACTCTGCTTAGCCATTGGTGGAGGGGTGGTATGGCATGGAGAGTATTCGCTTAATATGCCATTTTTCGAAGAACTCTGTTGCCTTCTGGCTGATAAACTTCCATCCGTTGTCGCAGGTGATTTCTTTGGGGATGCCAAAGCGGCAGATGATATTTTTCCATGTGAAAGCGATGACTTCCTATTCGCGTATTTGGGCGTACGCACCTGCTTCCACCCACTTGGAAAAATAGTCAGTTAAAACTAATAGAAATCGTACCTTCCCTCGTCCTTCTTGTAGCAAACCAACTATGTCCATTCACCATTTGATGAAAGGCCATGGGGAAGTGACTGAGTGGAGAGGCTCTCCTGGTTGGTGCATCATGGGGGCGTACTTTTGGCATTGTTCGCATCGGCGGACATCCTCTGCCGCGTCTTTTTTCATAGTTGGCTAATAGTAGCTAGCCTATATGAAGCAGCGCACGAGGGCGCGTTTGCCTGTGTGGGCGCCGCAGTGACCTTCGTGTACTTCTTCGAGTACCAGCATCATTTGGTAGGCCCTAGGCACTTGGCCAGGGGTCTGCCAAAAGTCCTTTTTTAGAGCTCGTGGTTTATAAGGCAGTACCGAGCGGCCTGTACGCGGAGCTTCTTGGCTTTTGTTTGTTAGGTGGGAGTGTTCCATCCTGCAAATAGGACACAAACTGGTTGCGCCAGTCCCAAGTCAAATTTAAGGAGAGTACCTCAGTATGATCAATGGCTGAATGAAGGAGGGTGATCACGCTTCTTTTGTCAAAGTTTTTAGTGGTTGCGACCAGTTTTGCTAGGCCGTCTGCCTCAGCATTCCGCGCCCTCAGAACCTATTCGAAGCGGCACTCGTCGAGCTCAGTCATTAATCTATGGATTTCTGACTGGAACTTTTGCAATCTCTACTCCTTGATTTGGTAAGTTCCGGTGATTTGGTTCACCACGAGTTGGGAGTCGTAATGGAGAACGAGTCGTCGAGCTCCATACTTGATGGTTAGTTTTATACCTGCAATAACAGCTTCGTACTCGGCCTCATTGTTAGTCATATTGGGGCATCGTATGGACTGGCAAATTATTTCACCTGTGGGACCTTGAGAACAAGTCCCAGTCCCGATCCCGAGGCATTCGCAGTGCCGTCAGTGTAGAGAGCCCATAGGTCGGTGTTTGAGGGGGTACGATGTGCCTCTTGTTCCGCCTCTGGCAGTATCTCTGCGCTGAAGTCGGCTACGAAGTTGGCGAGTACTTGTGACTTGATGGCGGTTCTCAGGAGATACGAGATATCGTGCTCGCTGAGCTCTATGGCCCATCTGGCGAGCCTTCTTGATAACTCAGGCTTATGTAGGATGCTTCTCAAGGGGAAGGTTGTCTCTACTTTTATGGGGTGGCATTGAAAATAGGGTCTGAGCTTCCTTGAAGTTACGACCAACACTAGAGCTAATTTTTCAAGGTGTGGATACCGTGTTTCGGCGTCCACTAAGGTTTTGCTAATATAGTAAATAGGGGATTGCGTACCTTTGGTATCGCGAACCAATACTGCGCTGACGGCGACCTCGGATACGACCAAATACACTAGCAGGGGCTCGCCCGAATTTGCTTTGGCCAGGTGGCGACGATAGGTACTGTTTCAGTTTTCTCAAGGCTTCGACACATTCCTCATTCTACTGTAACCCATTGTCCTTTCTCAGTACATTGAAAAATTTATGGCATCTATCGGAGGATCGCGAGATGAATCTATATAGGGCGGCTATTCGCCCTGTCAGCTTTTGCACCTATTTTTTGCTATTCATCATTTCAGGTATTGCGTCTATCGCCTTGATCTGATCAGGTTGACCTCGATACCTCATTGTGATGCGAGAAATCCTAAGAATTTCCCTAAGGCTACACCGAAGGCGCATTTCTCGGGGTTCAGTTTCATCCTGTATCTCCTCAATATCCCGAAGGCTTCCTTCAGGTGGTCGTTATGATCCTCTTTTCTTGTCGACTTCACCAGCATATCGTCGATATAGACTTCCATAGTTTTACCGAGCTGCTCTTTGAACATCTTGGTGACCAGTCTCTGGTACGTAGTGTAAGCACGTGATTTTTGCCCTATATGAGAATTACTCCCGAAAATTCAAAATAAAATAGTTTTGGGTTGTGTGTGATTTTTGTAGATATTGTGTTATTTTTATTTTATTGTTTGTATTTGTCTGTGCGTGTTTGTTTGTTTAAATTAATAAAAATACAAAAAATATATGGTTCATGCACATTTTGGGATTTAATTGTGCACTTAGGAATTAACTAAACCATGTTTTAATTTTTAAAAGAAAGAAAATTACAAAAAAAAATAATACGTATTTGTTATACTTTTGTCATTTAATGTACAATTGTGTGATTTTTGTTTTAATTGATATTTAGTATAGTGTGTTAATTATTTAATTAAGAGTTAATTAATATTTTGTAGGTATATTTTGTTTTACAACTTATTTTAGAATTTTTGTTAATTGTTAATTAAAAGAAGAAAAAAAAGAAAACAAGTGAAATAATGGAAAAAAATCGGACTGGGCTATCCAAATTTAACCAAATCCAGGCCCAAATTTTGGTCCTAACCCGGTCCAACTGACCAGGCCTCATAGACGTCCAAACGACGTCGTTTTTGTCACACCCAATCTAGGCCGTTGGATCTCACCTATCCAACGGTCGAGATCGCCCCTCCTGTAACCCATATCCAACCCGTTCCCCATACCCGGTCCAACCCGCCCCCTCATTAAAACAAACAACGCCGTTTTATTTAGGTGAGTTGATCCAAACCGTTGATCTCAGTTGATCCAACGGCTTGGGTTAAATTTCAACTCTTGCACATAACTTTCTAAATACCCCCCACACCCCCCCCAAACCAAACCCACCCCTTCGTCTCTAATCTCAAGGACGACCACTGTAACGCCTTCGCAAACCACAGTCCTCCGCTACCGGAAATCGCCTCACGACGGTTCTAGTGGTCCAACCCCTCCCAAATTTACACCACCCCTTCACCTCAACCTCCCCATCTCCATGCCACCCTCAGCTTCCCTTGAATCTTAGCCCAGCTTTTCGAATAAGCAAAACCCTAACAACCCCTCCGCCGTGTCCGGCGACAAGTCTCCGATGACCTCCAAAAATACACCACAAAACCACCTCAACTTCCTCTTCCTAAATATCCAAACCCCTTCCTTCGAATCCCACCAGAGCTCTTCGAATGTCGATTTGAAACAAAGAACCCTAGCGCCGCCACAAGATCCCTTAGTGGTTGCGCCAACCCTAAACCTTCCCAAATCAACACCAGTTAACCTCTAGACTACCCTCGTCCCAAATCCCATGAGGTTTCAGCTCGATTCGAGCTAGAAGTTGTCAAACGCTGAACCTACTGGACGAGACCTAAGAGCCAAAAGAATTTGAGGTCCTAATCGACCTTAGTCAAGTGTTCACAATCGAGAACACTCGATTAAGGTCCATTTTGGCTTCATAACTCAAGCCGAAATTTTAATTGGGGAGGACGGGAGTTAGCCTGTAATTTTAAGGTATTTTCCTCCCTTTTCTTTTCTAATTTTCGTTATTGCTTATCCATTAACCTTAGTTGTATCTCATCATCTTTTATTCACTTCTCTCTTCTCCTTCGGACCTTTTTTCTGGTCCAGTTTTCTCTGTCAATTAGTATGTGTTATAATATGTTAAATGCTTCAAATTAGTCAGTGTCAAATAAGGCTTGGTATAATAAGCCATGATTACTCCTGTAATTTAGTTGGTGTTACAACTGGTTCAACTGGTTTCCATAGGAATGATGTTTGTTCTGTGTTAATTCACCAATTTTGCATATCAGTTCAATTTGTTTGCAATTCAGTAAATTTAAAATGTCATGGCACCCTTGATCTTCATTTTTATAATGTTCTCTGATTGAATGCAAGTTTGATATAATTTGGGTGAATCGAATCTTGATATGGTCCTGTATTGAGCTTAGTAGTTGATCCATATGGTTAAAGCACTGATCAATTAAGTGAATTTTGTTATAGCTGTCTAAGATAGAAATCACAAGGTCTTCAGGGGGATAGGGATAGGACAGTAAGGAGAGTGGGATTCTAGGGGTAATTTGGGAATTAAAAAAATGGGAAAATGGTTTGAAATTAGTGGTCTGTCAGAGGGTACTTAATTAAACATTAAACTAATAGTTGTTTAAAAATGATAGTGGGATGTGAATTGGAATAGTATGGGAAGTGTTGAATATTATACTAAGCCCATAACATCAAGATTAATAATGAATAAAACATATGTTAGTGGGGTTCTAAGGGGGATGGGCAAAGCTTTTATTCTGATTTCTCTGAGTTTTCCGAGGGCACTTAGTAGTCTTTTTCTTGGCATAAATAGGAGTCATTTGGGACTGATGAGGGGGATTTTTTTGGACTCTAAGAATTGAGAGTTGAAAATTTTGAGAACTGAAAACCCCACTGTTTCATTGAAGCCTCTCTTGCTTCATTGATTTTATTTTCCTGATTCAAATACACCAAGACTGATCTTAAGTAACTCTAGTGTATCTTTGAGTTCATCTGGTTTGTTTTGGCATTTGCTGTGGTTCATTCCTGCGGGTTCTGTTTGGTTTTTGGGGTCATTGAATCACTCCTGGTTTGAACTTGCTGTGTTAGTTGCTGTTGTTATTACTGTGTGGTTGTTGGGATTACTGGTATCCACTACTTTTGACTTACTCTTCTCCTTCATTGTATCTCATTTACAGGTAGACACTCGAGCTTGTGTCGATGTAGGTTCCCTGCTTGAAAAATGAAATGGAATTGCAGTTTTGCTTTAGATCTATTGTTTGATTTTATCATGTGAATGAATGACTTTGTATAAATTAGTTAATTTCCTAATGTGACTGGATATGAACCTGAAAATTGGACTGTAAATGAGGGACTGAACTGTGCTAGTGTGATCGACTTGTATTAATTTTGATTGTAATTAGGATAATGCTTGTTGATTAATTTCATAATAACTGTTTACTGTAACTGACTGTTGGCTATGCTGTTAATTTGGATTGAACGAGTTAAAAAATGTATTAAGGATTGTTAAGTTCACGTGAAGGTTGATCAATTTCATTTCGTTTCTAGCCTGTTTGTGTAAATTTGATGCAATTCCCAGCAAGGGTGGTCATATAAAAAAAATCTACTGCTCAGCATTTTAAATTTGCAAAAATAGAAAGGAAATGTCACCAGTAATTGGATCACAGTGACAAGAGGTGTATGTACTTCATTTGTATAGAGTGTCAAATCAGTCCTGTGTGTGCATGCTAATGTAGTAGAAATAGGAATAAAACCAGATTTGGTAATTTGTTCACTGCTCATTGAAATGAACAATTAAATTGAGTATCAAATTGGGTTTTAAGGGAGTAAATATCATCTGAAGCAATACGAACGTGTTAAGTGATTGTGCTTCACCATTTTTAATCAAGTTCGGCATTTCATTGCCGTAACTTGAGCTCGATATGGCTCAGAGGTGAATTGGGGCTGGGCCTGACTATTGCCCACCTTTGGGCCCAGTTTAACTTCTACAAGGAATGGGCAGTAGAATCATACACACTTTATGTGAAATGGCCCATTAATTTGCGCCTGTTTTTATGGATTTCGAATCAAGGTTTAAGTAATAAAATTTGGGTTTTTGAGTTAGGCAGCAGGTTCAAGCTAAAACGTTCGTCCTTTTGTTTGGACCCGGACTTGAACTTAATGCCCGGATTCTAAATGTAATTAATTAGGATCTTTTCTTTTAGATACAAAAAAAAATATATACAAAATATAGTCGCTCTTAGGTTTACCCTTTAAGATAAAATGAGACGAGCGTGGCCCAATAAAAATACAAAATTGCGGGGCCCTCGATAAAGGTTTAAAAATAATTAGAGATTCGGGACGGGCCGTTTAGAAAATTTCATGGCCTTCCCAAAATCAAATAATACGTTAGTCGCTTTAGGTGCGCTTTTAATAATTTTACCTTCCTAAATACGGGTGTGCATTTCATGCAACCCAAATCTAAATCCAAAAACTTTGAATAGGAATGTGTCGAGGATCCGGGTGCATTTCATGTGACGTGATCCGAAAATACGTTCTTAAATGACGTTCACTTTCTTAAATAAAATAATAATTGACAAAAAGCGGTAAATAACTTTAAAATTGCATTGTACGTTTAACATGTATTAAAATCAAAATTTAAGCCAAATATGACAGTTGAGCGACCGTGCTAGAACCACGGAACTCGGGAATTCCTAACACCTTCTCCCGGGTTAACAAAATTTCTTATCCGGATTTCTGATTCGTAGACTGTAATATGGAATCAACTTTTTCCTCGATTCGGGATTCAAACCGATGACTTGGGACACCTTAAATCTCTCAAGTGGCAATTCCAACTTTAATAATAATAAGTCCCGTTTCGATTGTCCTTTAATTGGAAAAACTCCCCTTTACAACGCCCTTCGCGGGGTGCGGTAGTGGAAAAAGGAGGTGTGACAGCTCTGGCGATTCCACTGGGGAATTTGACCCAGAACTACTGGTTCAGGGTTAGAAATTCGAGCTTGGTATTTCTATTGTATTTGGCTTGTATATTATCTGATTTTGTGCCTAATGTGCTAAGTGTTGCTTTTACCGCTTTGATATTTTGTGAACTGTATATAAACTGTGTCGAAACCCATCTCCTTTCTGAGTCTTCTAAATCATAAAGAAGGGTGCACTTCGTGTAGCTTCTTTTCTGTATAGAGTCTACTCCAATTTTAGAATGAGGTTCGGATAAGTTGCTAAGCCGGTGAAGCTTCTGTATTCCCGGTACATTGCCTCCCCCTCGGCTCGAGTTGTCTGCTCGGGTAAGCCAGGTCTAGAACAATGAACCCAGGTTTTGAGATCTAGAATAGCACAGCTTCATGCCGGATCCCTAGTAGGAATGTTTATTTGCATCATGTGCATTTGACTTAGGGGACTCAACACAGGGGTTGGGTCCGTCTAGGACAGGTAGCCTGAAATGAAAAGACCATCCTGCTGCATCCAGTTTGTTTTGTGCATTTGTTTGTTCAGATTTGCATGCAGATCGGCTTACGAAAATTGGGAATACTAGAAATTTGTGGAAAAGGCAGTGTAGAGATAGCTACTTATTTTTTCAGAAAAACCAATGCCCAAATAGCATCGAAACTCTGCCGAATTTTTGAAAAGTGGAAAAAGAAAAGAAGTGGTGTTTTCGAAAAGTTAGGAGTCTTCCCTCGAACTACGTCGGTTTGATTCTCACCGGATGTGAGATACGTAGGCAACCCTCATCGGGTCCAACTTCCCCTTTTTGCAAAACTAGCCAGAAAATGTCAAAAATTTTATTATAAGTCGGTTGATGTCGTGGTTGCCAAAAATAGCCAAATGTCTCCGAAAGGGACGCCGGAGAGCTAACATTGCATAAACGGCCACTTTTGGATTTTTGACCAATTGGCCCTCACAGCCTTAAAGTCTTCATCCCCGAGGTGGTGAAAGGCCGTGTTCGGCAGATCGGATCTTTCTTTTAAAATAGCCAAATCATTCTTTGAGTCAAATAAATTTTTACTTTTTGTTGAAATCACCTTAATAAATGTGCAGGATGAGCACAAGTGAAAACAAACCCTTCACCGTCTTTAGCGAGGTCCCTCTCCAGCTCCATTTGTGATGGAATGATTTGGAAAAAAGCAGCAAAGAAATAGTGGTCAGAATCTTGGGGGGTCTCACCAGTCTACTGAATGTCAGGGCAAGGCCGGTTGTCATCGAGGCTTTAATACCATTTTGGGTCCCGACCCGAAATGTGTTTCGCTTTGAGGATTTTGAGCTTACACCCACACTGGAGGAAGTAGCAGGTTATGCGGGTATGAATAGGAATCTGAGAAATCAATATTTGTTGTCACCAAGGCCGGTATCTCCACACCATTTTCTGGATTTGTTAAATATCATCCGGACTGTGCAAAATAGCGATTTATCAAAAGGATGTTGCGCTCTTCAGCTCTTATATCAGCGTTATGGTAATCCGTGTGGTTTTGACGAGCCAAATTTGGGACTGACTCATGCTAGAAACAGAAATAAATGGGAAGCAAGACAAACCTTGGCATTCATAACAGCATTCTTGGGAATCGTGGTCTGCCCAAGGAAAGATAAGAAAATAGAGATCGGTTTTGTAGGGATGGTCGACGTCGTAATGGAAAGGGCTGACAACACTATAGTTCCCTTGATCTTATCATAAATATACCAAGCATTGACTATGTGTAAGGAAGGAGGAAGTTTTTTCCAAGGTTGCAATCTATTACTTCAGTTGTGGATGCAGGAGCATCTCTGTCATCGGGTGGGGTATATGAACTACGGGCTAACTAGTTTAAACTGCATTGAAAAATTCGAGGAACGGGTAACGGGTGTTGCGTTCCCCGAGAGTACTGAAGATTGGTTTGTACAACTGAGATCCCTGACGGCGGACCAAATTGAATGGGCATTCGGGTGGTTGCCCGCTACTGAAGCAGTATACATGTCGGCAAAAGAGTGTTATGTTCCTTTGATGGGTGTCCGTAGTATCCAACCATACGCTCCCCATCGGGTATTGCGTCAATTGGGAAGGTTTCAGGTTGTCCCTAATGATGAAGACTTGAGCAAATATGTCATCGAGCTAAGTCCGAAAGCCACGTTCCCGGAAGATACAATTCGCCAGTTGTGGCACGAATGCAGATTCCTTAAGCCCAAAACTATGGTACGAGATTTGGCCAAAGGCGAGGTAGACCCAAAGTATGATGCATGGTTCGGGAAAAGATTCCAGACTCCTTAGAGGCCTGCTAAAAGGGCCCACGTCCAGCAATTCATGGATGACTCGCAAGGACAATGGGGTTGGTTGGCGAAAGAAGAAGGCTATCGGGTTAAAATTGGCAAGTTGAAATAACATGTTCAGGACCTGAAATACGAAAATAGCTTGCAATTTGATGATGATACAGGAGAAAAAAATAGGTTGACCCAAGAAAACAAGGCCCTGAAAGCCCAAATCCGACAAGTCAGAATGGATGCCAACAACCAAATGAGAAATCAGGCTGACAAGAGGATGATAGCTGAGTTGAGAAACTAGGTCATTGAGAGCCAAGAGGGTTTGGAAAAGGCAGAAGCTAGCATAGCAAGAATTCGAGCCAGATGGGCAAAAGGTACAATAGCGCGAACAGAGCACCTGCGGCAAGTGAAAAGGGATTATAAAGGTAACATTGCTATATTAAGGGAAACAAACTCCGCTCTCAAAGAACGGACCTTTAAACAAGCCCGAGATGCAAGAACTGACAGGAAGCGTTGCTATGATTTGATGGCGCGAATGGAAGAGCAAATGGATAAGTTCTAGGATCAACTCGCTGACAATGCTCAAGTGCTGGGAGCAAAGCATCAACGAATAGAACAACTGCTTATGGAAAGGGATAGAATCAGGGGTAGAATCGAAGAGATCGGGCACTACGTCACCATGACGTGCCTAACATATGAGGAAATGCCCCGTGATACCCACTTTGCTTCAGTCATGGGCTACGTCCACCGGATCATGGAAGAATTGAAAAGCTTGCAAAGGGGCCTTGTATCAAGGCCCGCAGAAAGGCCGAACGATGCCCCGCGGGCACCAAAATTAGGAGCTTTAATGTATCCCTAGTCCGAGTCTGTATTTTCTATTTTTAAGAGTCTGTTGTCTGTCCGTGTGCTTCTCTTTTTCAAATCAAATTATGTTAGTAGTTCGGAGTCTGTATTTTGTTTTTCCTTTTCCAAGTGGGTAGTTTGTAATAGAATGTTTCGGCAATGAAATGAATTTTCCAAAAATTGTTGTCTTTATTTTTTAACTTGTGGGCAAAACTACGCACAGGTCTAATTGATGCAGGGACATGATACGTAGGCAATCCCCATAAGATTCGACCACCACGAAAAGAAAAGAGGGAAAAAGAAATAAGGGAATGTTTCTGAAACACTTAAATGAGGCACAAATAAAATAAGTCGGGATGATGCATGCGGTCAAAGAAAAAGCATGTTAGAAATGGTTAAGTGCCTAAGAGCATTGCATCCCCCAATGTGAAATTACAATATGTGTTAAAATCTATTGCTGACAAGTTTGTTGTTTTTCCAAATCAATTCCAGTTAGTTTGTTAAAGCGTATTGGCACCATACCATTATCAAACGAGATCCAAAGGGCCCATACTAAAAAGCATGAGTAGTTCAGACCAAAGTGTGGAGGAGGAAAGAACGGAAAGTCAACTCCTAAAGGAGGCAGTGGAAAAAATGGAAAAAATGGAAAAAATGAGACTGGAGATGAACGAAATGCAGCTAGCCTTGGCTAGGGTACAAAAGGGGCCTGAACCACCCATTACTCCTGCTCTCCCTCCAGGACACACGCCAGAATATCCTCCCCCAGCCTTTCGACAAGCTTCCCCAGTCACCACTACTATCATGGAAGAAATCCCTATGATCCTCAAGCTCCACCACCCAATCAGAAGCCCCCCCCCACCAAATGTTCCTGTTTCCATGGGACCCCCACCAGCCACGCTACAGAGATCATCTAGTGAGCCGTTGTTTTAGGCTCACAATGCCCAATATTACCCCCTTGAACCCACATTCAAAGCGCCTGAGCCACATACCTATAACCCCCATTTTGAGGTCCCGGCGGAGATTAAAAAGCCAGCTAAGAGCCCAGAACAGGACGAAGTGCTGCAAAAATTTAAAAGCCTGGAGCAATCCTTCAAGAACATGCACGGGTTAGGAAATCAGGTCAGCGTGGCCTACAAGGACCTGTGTCCTTTCCCTGACGTTCAATTGCCGGCAGGGTTCAAGATGCCAAGGTTTGACCTATACGAGGGGCACGGCGATCCTATGGCACATCTGCGAGGGTTTTGCAGTAAGATGAGAGGAGCAGGTGGTAAAGATGAGCTGTCGATAGCTTACTTTGGCCAAAGTCTAAATGGGTCTGCACTGGAATGGTACACAAGACAGGATCCGAGTAGGTGGTACACCTGGGACGATCTAGCACAAGCATTCACAGGTCACTTTCAGTACAATCTTGAGATCGTCCCTGACCGTCTCACATTGCTGAAGCTTGAGAAGAAGCCCGGAGAAAGCTTCCGAGAATTTGGGTTCCGGTGGAGAGAACAGGCAGCCAGAGTTGATCCTCCGATGAGAAAGGGGGAAATGGTAGACTACTTTTTGTAGACTCTAGAGCCAACTTACTTTGGTCACCTGGTGACATCAGTTGGCAAATATTTCAACGAGGTAGTGAAAATGGGTGGTATGATCGAAGAGGGACTTAAGACCAATAAGATCCTGAGCTATTTGTAAATTAAAGCAACCACTCAGGCCATTTAGAGCGGCAACGGGACGTGCGCTCGGGAAGAAGAGAAGAGAAGAGGTCGCAATAATAGAGGAAGGTAATTGGTCCAGATCAAGAGGTCTTTCCCCCCGCTACTAATCCAGACCCCATCACCCAAATTACCCATACACTCTAAATTACCCTCCACAGCCCTACTACCCACCACAAGAACTACATTTCTCCGTCCATCAAGCCCAGGCATATACCAGCCTCCGGCTCGCCCGCAATGGTGCGCGCCGCCTCCCCAAAACACATATCCACCTCCAAAAAATACATACCCACCCCCACAAAACACCTATCTACCACCAAGGGCTTACAGGAACCCTCCGGGGACATATTTCCGGGGGAATCAGGCTTTCAGATATGAAAGGGTGCAGAAACAAAGAACCTCACTGAGTAGGGAGAAACCTATACTGCTTTGTTCCACAAATTAAGGCAGTTGGGATTGTTGAGTTTTGTTGAGCCCAGATTACCAAATCCCCTTCCCCAAAATATGGACCACTCGGTAAGCTGTGAGTATTGTTCGGGGGCTCCCGGACATGATACCGAGAAGTGTTGGAAGTTGAAACGTGCGGTGCAAGATCTTATTGACACCCACAAGATCGAGGTTCAGACACCAGAGGCGCCCAACATCAATCAGAACCCATTGCCAGCACACCACGAAACCCACATGATCGAGCTTGTACACGAAGGAGGGGAGCTAAAGAAATCCTCACAGACGGTGATGATGATCCGTGCTAGTCCAAAAGAAAAGTCGACCGGTGGGGAAGCGGAGGTACAGTTGGAGAAGGTGGATGTCAAGCTAGTGGTGGTAATGGGGAAGAGTTCTCTTGTTGTTCCAAAGAATCCAGGGCCGGTCAAAGTAATGGTGCAAGAGGTACCAAGCAAGCCGGCATGCACAGGGACAGTTGTTATCAGGCCAGTAATGTAGATCCCGATAATTAGCAAGAAAGTCGTGCCCTGGAGCTACAGTAAAGCGATGGTAATGTATAAGGGGAAGGAGGTTGAGGAAGAAATATGTGAAGCCCAGGGGTTAACTCGTTCGGGGAGGTGTTTTGCTCCCGTAGAGTTAAGAAGGTCCAACCCAGCGGCGATAAAGAAACCTGTGACGGAGGAAGAGGTGGAGGAGTTTTTGAAGAGAATGAAGGCCCAAGACTACTCCATTGTGGAGCAGTTAAGAAAGACTCTAGCACAGATTTCGTTGCTATCCTTGTTAATCCATTCCAATGACCATTTCCAGGCACTGATGAAAATCCTGAACGAGGCTTATGTTCCGGATAAAATCTCTGTAAATCACTTGGAAAGGATAGTGCACAAAATCTTTGAGGTAAACAGGGTGACGTTTTCTGATGATGAATTGCCGGCAGAGGGTACAAAACACAACAATGCCCTATACTTCACCGTGAAATACGAAGACTCGGTGGTCACCCGAGTATTGATTGATAATGGGTCAAGCGCCAACATCTGTACTTTGACTACTCTGAACAAGCTAAAGGTTGATCATGACCGGATTCACAAGAACATCGTCTGCGTCCGAGGTTTTGATGGGGGTGGTACTGATACGGTGGGTGATGTTATACTAGAATTGACCATTGGTCCAGTGAAATTCACTATGGAATTCCAAGTGGTAGACGTAGCAGTATCATACAATCTTCTATTGGGGCGACCCTGGATTCATGCCGCCAAAGCAGTACCTTCCACATTGCACCAGATGGTGAAATTTGAGTGGGACAGACAAAAGATAGTGGTGCACGGGGATAATGGTACATGCACTGTGGGTGACGCCATTGTACCATTCATAGAAAACGACGATGACAAAGGTTCCTGGGTTTATCAGATTTTTGATGCAGTCTCAGTTGACAAAATTTCTGAAGGCGAGGACCTTCCACTTCCCAGAATCGCAGCAGCCACCTTCATGATAGCCTCGGAAATGTTAAATAGCGGGTTTGTACCCTGTAAAGGTTTGGGCGTCGATTCGCAAGGTATTGTCCAACCAGTTTCTTTGCCCAAGAATCTGGATACTTTTGGGTTGGGATACAAGCCTACAGCAGCAGACGTAAGACGGGCTCGTAAGTTGAAGAAGAGAGGTTGGGTTCTTCCCAAGCCGGTTCCGCATCTCTCCAGATCCTATTTCAGAGCATGTAGCAGAAGGTTGTCGGTCCCCAAAGTTCTCGGACCATTGATTGGGTCAGATAGAGATTTGAACCAGTGTTTTGAAAGGCTGTTCCCCGACGTCAACGTGATAGAAGCTGGAGAAGGTTCCAGTAAGGCAGATATACAGTTTATATGGCCTAGGGCCAATATCAACAATTGGACGGCTACTCCTCTTCCTACCCGGAGGGAGTCTTGGCAGTAAGCTTTGATTTTTCTTTCTTGTTTTCTGGATTATTCCAGGGGGTAATCCAAATTTTGTTTTATTTTGTATTCGGCAAAAGTATGAAACTCTGTTATCTCGCATTTTAATAAAGTGAAAAGTTTTATCTCCTTATTTTGTTTTAATTTTGTTTTCTTCTTTTCTCTTTCTGAACAGTTCTCTTTATACTGGTTCTAATGATATGGCATGCACAACGGAACTTCAACCTAATCTAAAAAATCAATCTGATTCCGAATTAATTGTACAAGAGGTCGATTATGATGATGAATTGGAATACGATGAGGATGAAGCCTTTGAAGAGGTAAACAGAGAATTAAGCCAGTTCGAAGAGAAACCTAAGCCCAATTTGAATGACACTGAAGTTGTCAATTTAGGGGATGCAGACAATGTCAGGGAAACCAAAATCAGCATCCACATTGAGCTGAACATCAGGGAGGAACTAATCAAAGCACTCATTGAATTCAAAGATGTTTTTGCATGGTTGTATGATGACATGCCAGGCTTAAGCACCTATCTAGTGGTTCACGAATTGCCCACTGACCCGGCATGCCCTCCCGTCAAGTAGAAATTGAGGAAGTTTAAGATAGACATGAGTGTGAAGATTAAAGAAGAAGTAACCAAGCAGCTGCAGGCAAAGGTTATTTGGGTCACTCGATATCCTGATTGGTTGGCTAATTTGGTGCCAGTGCCGAAGAAATATGGGAAGATTAGGGTATGTGTCGATTACCGCAATCTGAACAGGGGGAGCCCAAAGGACAACTTTCCATTACCCAACATTCATATTTTGATCGATAATTGTGCCGGACGTGAGATCGGGTCATTTGTGGATTGCTATGTTGGGTATCATCATATCCTGATGGATGAAGAAGATATGGAAAAGACGGCTTTCATTACACCATGGGGGACTTATTGCTACCGGGTAATGCCTTTTGGCTTAAAGAACGCTGGGACAACGTACATGAGAGCAATAACTACTGTGTTTCATGACATGATACACAAAGAGATTGAGGTGTACGTAGATGATGTGATCATAAAATCCAAGCTCCAGGAAGACCACGTGGCAGACCTAAGGAAGTTCTTCCAAACACTTCGAAGGTACAATATTAAGCTCAACCCGGCCAAATATGCATTTGGTGTTTCGTCTGGAAAACTGTTGGGATTCATCGTCAGCCGGCGAGGCATTGAGTTGGATCCGTCAAAGATCAAATCCATCCAAGAATTTCCACCGCTGAAGAACAAAACAGAAGTAACGAGTCTGTTGGGAAGATTGAATTATATCAGCAGGTTCATCGCTCAACTCACAGCAATTTGTGAGCCCATATTTCGGCTACTGAAGAAAGATGTTGCGGTAGAATGGACGGCAGAATGTCCGGAAGCATTTGACCAAATCAAAGGGTATCTATCAAATCCACCCTTTTTGGTTCCACCCGAGCCAGGAAGACCATTGATTCTCTATCTAACGATCCTGGAAAATTTGTTTGGTTGCGTACTGGGGCAACATGACAGTACAAGAAGGAAGGAGCAAGCCATATATTATCTCAACAAGAAGTTTACAGTATATGAGGTTAAGTACACTCAACTTGAGAAGACATGATGCGCGCTAACTTGGGTGGCACAAAAATTGAAACATTATCTGTCATCATATACTACTTATCTCATTTCACGCTTGGATCCACTGAAGTATATTTTCCAGAAGCCTATGCCTACAAGGAGGTTAGCAAAATGGCAGATATTACTCACAAAGTTTGACATCGTCTATGTGATGAGGACGGCCATGAAAGCCCAAGCATTGGCCGATCACTTGGCTGAGAATCCTGTTGATGAAGAATACGAGCCATTGAGGACGTATTTTCCTAATGAAGAAGTGATGCTTATAGATGAGTTGGAATTGACCGAGGAACTAGGGTGGAAGCTTTTCTTTGATGGAGCTGCAAATGCAAAGGGAGTTGGAATAGGAGCAGTACTTATTTCTGAAACAGGACATCCTTATCCTGTTATGGCTCAGCTGCGTTTCTATTGTACCAACAACATGGCTGAGTATGAGGCATGCATTTTGGGCCTACGGTTAGCCGCATATATGGATGTCCAGGGCATTTTGGTCTTGGGAGACTCGGACCTCTTGGTGTATCAGATTCAAGGTGAATATGAAACACGAGATTTAAAGCTTATCCATATCGACAATGTTTGCACGATCTGAGCAAGCGATTTCGATCAGTGGAGTTCAGGCACATCCCAAGAGTTCACAATGAGGTTGCCGATGCTTTGGCCACTTTAGCATCGATGTTGCACCATCCGGATAAGATTCATGTTGACCCATTACATATTCAGGTTCGTGATCAGCATGCCTATTGCAACATGGTAGAGAAAGAAATGGATGGCGAGCCATGGTTCTATGATGTCAAGGAATACCTCCGGATACAGATATACCCGTAGCAAGCCACCAGAGATCAAAAAAGAGCAATTCGATGATTGGCAAATGAATTTTTCCTCAGTGGAGGAGTGTTGTACAAAAGAACCCCAAATTTGGGTTTGCTAAGATGTATAGATGCTTGTCAAGCCACGACACTGATGACAGAGGTACATGCCGGAGTTTTTGGGTCACATATGAGCGGATATGTATTGGCAAAGAAGATTCTTCGAGCAGGGTATTATTGGCTCACCATGGAGCGTGATTGTATCAGCTTCGTGCGGAAATGCCATCAGTGTCAGATACACGGAGATCTGATTCATTCTCTGCCAACAGAATTGCATACAATGTCAGCACCCTGACCATTTGTTGTATGGGGCTTGGATGTCATTGGACCTATTGAGCCGGCAACTTCCAACGGTCATAGGTTTATTCTAGTAACCATCGATTATTTTACTAAGTGGGTTGAGGCTAAGACTTTCAAGTCGGTAACCAAGAAGGTAGTGGTGGATTTTGTTCATTCCCATATCATCTGTAGATTTGGGATCCCAAAGGTGATCATCACGAACAATGGTGCTAATCTTAACAGTAGTTTGATGAAAGAAGTATGCCAACAGTTCAAGATTACGCACCGTAATTCCACCCCGTATCGTCCCAACGCGAATGGCGTGGTTGAGGCAGCCAACAAGAACATAAAGAAGATATTGAGAAAGATGGTAGAAGGATCCAGGCAATGGCATGAAAAGCTACCATTTGCATTATTGGGTTATCGTACTACTGTTCGTACTTCAGTAGGTGCAACTCCTTATTCGTTGGTATATGGAACTGAAGTAGTGATACCAGCAGAGGTTGAAATTCCGTCCCTTCGGATAGTCGCTGAGGCCGGGATTGATGATGATGAATGGGTCAAAGCTCGATTGGAGCAGTTGAGCTTAATTGATGAAAAGAGATTGGCGACAGTATGTCATGGCCAATTGTATCAAAAGAGAATGGCAAGAGCATACAACAAGAAGGTGCGTCCCAGGAAATTTGAAGTGGGACAGCAGGTGCTGAAACGAATCTTGCCATATCAGGCCGAAGCAAAGGGCAAGTTCGCCCTAAATTGGCAAGGACCATTCATTGTGACCAGAGTGGTATCCAATGGAGCTTTATGTTTGACAGATGTCGAGGGGAGATGCATCAACATAGCTATCAATTCTGACGCAGTCAAGAGATATTATGTGTAATTTCTTTAATTATAATTGATATTTGTCTGTTTGCTTGTACTTGGCATTTATCGGAGAATGAAATGACGGAGGCAATTATTTCTTCTATCCAAACACTTTAACCTTTGCTTCCCCTTTGAGCCTTATTTATTCTTTCATACCCCTCTCTTGGAATCACTAACAAAAATAAAAAAAGAAAAGAAAAAGATAATAAAAGAAAAAAAGAAAAGGAAAAAATAATAATAACAAAAACAAAAAGGAAAGTCACAAGAAATAAAAAGGAATCAGTAAACTACGTTCGACCTGATTCCTCAAAGAGGATACGTAGGCGCCTCACGGATCGGTCATAGTGTAATAAAAATCAAAGATCCCCCAAGCAAGAAAATTGGGGCAAAAGTTATGTTTTGGAAAATGTTTGATTCCAAGAATTGTAGTGTTTTGCCCATCGAAGTTATTTCGAATTCTTGACATCCTTTTATTTTATCCCCGTACAAAAAATCATGTTGATGTCCAAAAAAGACCTCCCGATCAGTATCCGAGAGGTGCCAAGTCAGGCAAATGGAAGACGAGAATAACACACTGATCCCCAACTAAATGAGGATCAGGAGCTGAAGGAATTGATAGCCAAAAGAATCCCCTGTGGAAAGAATCTTATCGGTAACACTCCAATCCCCAGCGGAGAAAGAAAAATAAAATGAGAGAGTCTTATGGTGAAAACCTCACGGTCACCATAAGGCGACGGGAGTTGAGGGAAATGAGAGAGTCTTATTAGTGAAAACCCCTCAAAGTGCACTATGAGGCGACAAGATAGGAGTGGCGGAAAGAATCGACATTCGGAAAAGATTGGGTGCCTGTTTATCCCCAACAAAATGAGGACGTCAAAAAGATTGATTGATACAAATAGACTGGGTTGCTTAATCCGAAATGCACGACATGATCATTGGGATCGGTCATACCGTTTAGATAAGTCCCTTTTCTTTTCTTTTCCCCAGCATTTGTTAAGAAAGACTTCTTCTTTTCTATCTTTTTTTTGAAGTCATTACTTTTTCTTCGTTTAAAGACTTTTTCTCCAGCAGTTTGTTTTGAGAAGGATTTTTCAAAGCTTACCACCAGTCGCCAAAACAGTGCAAAGTAAAATGTGAATAAGACAGGCCAACGATAAGACGATAAAACGAAAAGGAGTTTGTTTCAAGACCAAGTGGTGAATTGGTCTAGAATTTCATGGAAAGTATGGTGGAAAATAGGAAAAAAAACTACAAGTTGAGAAAATTGTGGACCAAATTCCAAGAGGATCCCTAGCAGATCATCTAGATACAGGAGCATCCCCGATAGATTTTTGATCTAGTTCAAAGAGGGTCGGACAACACAGGGCGGGGAAAGGAGAAAGGGAAAAACCTTCCCCAGCAAATAATATCATCCCCAACAAGTTTTAGTAATGAAGAGTAGGTAAAGGGGAAAAGGGAAAAGGGAAAAAACCATCTCCAGCAGGAGTGGCACAACCAGTCAACACGTTTTAAGCTAAAAAAACTCTTTGATTTGAAACAGGGAAATGAAATGTTGTTGATCGCAAAAAACCATGCCACAAGGAAGATCACCAAAACAGGGGCAAAAACTTTTCTGCCATTGTTGAAAATTTTCTCGGAGGAACGAGGAAATCAATGCAAGATATAAAGGAAAGTGATTTCGAAGGAAGTTCGAAGGAAGAAAGGTGTGAGGAGAAGTCAGGAGCCCGCCTGTAGAATAGAGGCGTTACTTTTAAGTTTGTTGCAGTCAGGAGCCCGTTTGTAGAACGGAGGTGTTACATTTAAGTTGTCGCAGTCGGGAGCCCACCCGTAGAACGGAAGTGTTACTTTTAAGTTGTTGCATTCGGGAGCCCACCCGTAGAACGGAGGTGTTACTTTTTAAAGTTGTTGCATTCGGGAGCCCGCCCATAGAACGGAGGTGTTATGTTTAAGTTGTTGCATTCGGGAGCCCGCCCGTAGAACAGAGGTATTACTTTTTAAGTTGTTGCAGTCGAGATCCCGCCCTTAGAACGGAGGTGTAACTTTTCAATTGCTGCAGTCGGGAGCTCGCCCGTAGAACGAAGGTGTAACTTTTAAGTTGTTGCAGTCAAGATCCCTCCCGTAGAACGGAGGTGTTACATTTAAAGTTGTTGCATTTGGGAGCCCGCCCGTAGAATGAAGGTATTACTTTCGGGAGCCCGACCGTAGAATGGAGGTGTTATTTTACAGTTGTTTCAGTCGGGAGCCCGCCCGTAGAACGGAGGTGTCACTTTTAAGTTGATGCATTCGGGAGCCCGCCCGTAGAACGAATATGTTACTTTTCAGTTGTTGCAGTCGGGAGCCCGCCGGTAGAACGGAGGTGTTACTTTTAATGTTGTTGTATTCGGGAGCCCGCCCGTAGAACGGAGGTGTTACTTTTAAAGTTGTTGCATTTGGGAGCCCGCCCGTAGAACGGAGGTGTTACTTTTCAATTGCTGCAGTCGGGAGCCCAGCCGTAGAACGGAGGTGTTACTTTACAGTTGTTACAGTCGGGAGCCCGCCCGTAGAACAGAGGTGTCACTTTTAAGTTGATGCATTCGGGAGCCCGCCCATAGAACGAAGGTGTTACTTTTCAGTTGTTGCAGTCCGGAGCCCGCCGGTAGAACGGAGGTGTTGCTTTTAAAGTTGTTACATTTGGGAGCCCGCCCGTCGAACGGAGGTGTTACTTTTCACTTGTTGCATTCGGGAGCCCGCCGGTAGAACGGAGGTTTTACATTTAAGTTGTTGCAGTCGGAAACCCTCCCGTAGAACGGAGTTGTTACTTTTCAGTTGTTGCATTCGGGATCCCGCCCGTAGAACGGAGGTGTTACTTTTCAGTTGTTGCAGTCGGGAGCCCGCCCGTAGAACAAAGGTGTTACTTTTTAAGTTGTTGCATTCGGGAGCGTGCCCGTAGAACGGATGTGTTACTTTTTAAAGTTGTTGCATTCGAGAGCCCGCCCGTAGAACGGAGGTGTTACGTTAAAGTTGTTGCATTCAGGAGCCCACCCGTAGAACGGAGGTGTTACTTTTTAAGTTGTTGCAATCGGGAGCCCGCCCGTAGAAAGGAGGTGTTACTTTTCAATTGCTGCAGTTAGGAGCCCGCCCGTAGTACAACGGTGTTACTTTTAAGTTGTTGCATTCGGGAGCCCGCCCATAGAACGGAGGTGTTACTTAACAGTTGTTGCAGTCGGGAGCCCGCTCGTAGAACGGAGGTGTCACTTTTAAGTTGTTGCATTCGGGAGCCCGCCCGTAGAACGGAGGTGTTACTTTTCAGTTGTT